>PVJL010003222.1:7867-164773 GCA_004026885.1 Lyroderma lyra
ACCCAAAACCCATTAATACCATTCACCCCCCCACACCCGAAACACTCAAGCTCTCCAACTCATATTTTCTATTTCCTCAAAAGGCACCCCAACATGCATAGTAACCCTAAAACAACCCCTCCTTAAATTCCCCAATCCCAAACAACTGACCGACCCACAGTTCAGGCCCTCAACCCTGGCCTGAAAATGCCATCTGAGAATCAGTATCCAGCAAAGAAAAGGTAGCACTACATAACCCTCAATGTTTCATAAAAAGTATGTATAATCAGATTTACCAAGCAATTTACACACTATACCCAAATAATTATCACTAGAGCCTCTTTCAAATTCCCCACTAGTTTCTCCCACAAGCATAATCTGCAATGTGCAATTAAGTTTTGACAGATCCTATTCAAGATAAATGATGAAAATGTGACCAAATAATTTTAATTTCTATTGAGGCCAGCAAATGTTTTCAATAACAAGACCAAAGTGGGGATCTAGGAAGAGCAAAAAGCAATTCGATTTTAAGTGTCTCTTTCAGAGACGGACACCACACTGATGGCAAATACTAGCGTGAGCACTCCAGACGGCCCCACATGTTCCCATGTTGCCCATACTCTACACCTGGCATCCTTGTGCTATTAAAGGGAAGGACAAACACCAACCAGCCCAAAAGACCAAGTTTTCAGGGAATGCGCAATGGAACACATGAACTGCAGCAGCAATCAATCTGCTGAACAAAAGACTAATTAATTACACTCCCACGGAAACTTAAAATATGTTTCAAACAACCAGACACATAAAAGTTCTTAGTTTATTAGTCCTCTCGTGAAAAATATGCTTGATCACCCATCGCTGACGAATCTTTACTCCTTCTGTAAATCAAAGGAAAAATTTTAGTTAGCTAACTGCTGAACTAAACTCTAAAAATCAAAGTTCAAAGTCTTCAACAAAATTAATGACAGTCATGCAAAACAAGTATTAGTAACCTAGAATCAGGTAAAGTTTGTATAATCATAACATCAAGAAATAAAACAAGCATTAAAAGTGGGAATGAAACAAAATACATTAAATATTACTAAATTTTTAAAACCATGTTGCTATTAGTATTTAAGACAATAAAACTGCACCTCTTGAGAGCATTTATAAATCTACTAAATCTATTTCACATGTTCTGTATTTAAATTAGTGCATCAGTAAATCTAGTGATCTAAAGGAAAAGCTTGAATTATACCTGTTGTCCAATCTCCAGCTCACTGAATCAGTGGCAGGGAAGGGAGAAAGGAGGGAAAAAAAAAACATTTATTAATAGTCCCTTTTCAAACTTCAAAATAATCTACATTTAAAGGGCATGCAATCAGATACCTTTCAGATGATCGTTTTGTTCTTTGCAACTGTATATAGAGCACTCCTTAGACACACTCACTGATTTTATTACTCCCAATTTTGAGACAACCTTGCCTGATTACCATGGTTCCTATGCAAACAAGGTGGCATAATGACTTCACAATGAAGAGATCATTATGCCCAAGGTAGTGCCAACCCAGACAAACCGTTGCCTACTTACAGATAAAGGAAGCACACTTGAGTCTTGGTAACCCTGCTTTTGCCCAACAACATCGTGCTAGGCACAGCAGTAACATCGAAAGACCTAGTAATCATCCAAAACTAAAGTCTAATTTAACCACAATGGGAGAGCTCTAAATAAATGATCAGGGAAGTCTTTTAAAACTTGTTGCAATTCAATACTTTAAAAGCTACCATTCACAGCCAAAAGTAATTCAAATTAGTTTTTAAAAAGATGCAGAATTTAGCTGAAATAAAAATGCTTCAACAGTTCTTCAAATATGAGACTATTCCTTAATTTAAAATAACTCTTATTGCACTTATAAGGTAAGAAAAAATATCCAAACAAAAATAAAAGGAACACTACTATGAGGGCTGTCCGGAAAGTATCCAGCCATATAATATGAAAAATAGAAGCATTTACGGCCGGATTTTTTCCAGACAGCAGCCCTCATATACCTGACTTTTTTGAAGGCCAAAAAAATACATGTGCTCATTTACGTGTTCATTTTCCAGCAGGCTTTTCAGAGGAATGCTAGTGAAATGCACCAGTGGCAACTTGGAGTAAGTAGAGTGATGACTCAGGTCTCCATAGGTTGCCACTTGTCACCACTGAGCACTAACATGAGGTTCAACGGCTAAATAAAGAAAAGAATGTGTTAAACAACCTTCAGATCCAGATAAGACAAATATTGACTGATTGTTTTTTGCAACTTCCAGAACTACTGTCAACAGGTATAAGCCTCAAACAGGGACTCTAAGCAGCAAGTAGTTCCCCTAACAGTTTGTTACTGTAACTCCATGGCACTGGGAAGGTCAACATGATTGGAGTTCCTGGCACAAGTCATACTTAAAGGAATCACACAGGGGCAGTGACCACCATTTCGAAACCCTACCATCCCCCAACCAGGCTCACCCCTCCTTACATTTTACTGGTTTAGGCTTCTCAAATGTGCAAAAATGTGTTTTAAAATGGGTAGTGGACCATTCTGACCAAATATTTATGGCAAAAGTGTACTTATGAAAGTCTTTTACAATTACATTAGAAAACTTTCAATTAAAAAAAGACATCAGATACAACACTGGAGATCAATAAAAAACAAAGGAGATGGTAAAAGGCAGCTTTGAGCAGATGTCCCAGGATGGCTTTGCCAAATTTCCTGGACTAGTTTATTACCAGAGCTGCCAGAAACTCAACCAAAGTCTCCAAGGAAAAGACTGGTCATAACTGGATGAGAGGACTCTTCCAAGCCCCATATTAACTAAAGCCATTTCCCAGGTATGTAACTCTCTGGAACCCACCACTGCTTCCCAAGTGTAAGTTAAAAGGTGCCTACTTAGTAGAGTATCCACCTTCTTCCAGTGGGTCACCTCATAACATAACATGCATTTTTGAGTTTCCAAAATAACCATGATTAAAAGTCTTTCTCCTTTGTTCACAATACACTATTTTAAAATATAGCAGTGGTGTTATAACAGACCATACTATAAAACTGTTGTTCAAAAGCCAACATGCAAAGCATCAAAGCAAACTTAGTAAAGGTGATGCATCCCCACACCGTGCTCACAATCTCAGTACCTGCTAGACACTTCATTTCTGATGAACAAGAAATCCAAGAAAGTAGAGGGAAAAGGCAAAAACAAGTTCACAGAACACTTGATTATTTGTTAATTTAACAACCCAACACCTTAATTCCATTCAACCATTTACAGTTAGCTAGGCAAAGCTGGTAAAAAGCTGCTTATCATTAAAATCACGTAGATCCTGGCTAACTGGAGAGGAGAGCAAATTGAGATTACAGCTGCCTCTCCAGCATGCCAGGAAAACATGGGCCATATTGATTCAACTGCTTCTTGAACCAGTTTTCCATTTTAAAATACATCTCAGGGAACTTGATCTGCTCTCCCTTTAAGTCTGTACCAATTAGCAGTAAAATGAAAACTTCCTGACTGGGCTTGCAAGTCGCCCAACAGGATCATTGAACCAATGTGGCCCCATGTTGCACTAATCAGTGAGGTGCGGCAAAGCTACTGTGGGAGAAGCTATTCTACTGAGGTGTTAAGATACTACATTGTGTTGCTTCTCAAAACACATTACCTTCTGTATGTCCAGAATAAGTGGGAAAAGAAGAAACATTAAGAAAGGTTATTAAGAAAACAAAATCCCTCCTTTCTAGAAACTAAAGACCTGCAGTTGACATTTCTGTATTTTCCTTGATGAACTATACCTTTTTGCCAGCACCAACATTGGCCTTTGCAGTCCCCCTGACTTTCTTCATTCTGTTCTTGCGTTCCTTTCGCTGTTTTCTTGAGGTCTTTTTCTTCTCATACAGGCCATGCTAAAGAGAAAGGACTACATTACACAGGTTTACAAACATCACCTCACCACTACCCACTAACCTGGTAGGGAAATAAACCTGGTTGTACCTCAAGAAATGCAGCTTCATAAATGAAAACTTTTCAAGTACATTTAATAATACTTGTTTGAAACTGAAAGTCTTTACATTAAGAAACAGTTATGTGCAGAATAACAGCACAGGAAACACATGTCCACTCAACACTACCTGGATGGTAGTTCAGGGGATTGGCTATTATGATCCTGCCTTGAACCTACAGATCACAAGGCCCCCACATTCTGGTTTCCCTTCAGGGTCTCTTCCATTTCATCTCCAGATTGACAGAGAAACCTCTCCCAAGAGCTCTACCCACCCCGGCGTAGACTGCCATAATCTTCATCCTCACTCTGCCCACTTTTACACTTGCTGCTCCTGCTGCCTAGAAGACTGCTTCCAAATCTTTACTAGGATCTCAGCTTCAATGTCACCTCCTCAGCAAGGCCTACCAGGACCACCTAATTAAAGAGTGCAACATCTACCATATCACCATCATTTTCCTCACAGCTCTTCTACGGCAAGGTTTATCTAACAGCAGGGAGGACACAAGGACTAAAAGGGGACAAACCTAAGTATTTCAAAGTAACAATACATTACTACCCAGAATGTAAGCAAGGAAGCTTGCCCAGTCCACTGCTATAGTTCACTTTAGTGCCTGGCACTCAGTAAGTAAATTATCAAAAACCTTTCCTGGTTCCTGGCTACCTAAAGGTACTAAGTCCAAACTCAGACCTTCAGTAATACGGATTTCATTTTATTTGGTGCCTATCTACCATTCCAAACTCATCCCTACTTCCAGCTCCTATCTCCACAAATACTACTTTACCTGCCCTTTTAGACTCAGCTCAAATGCCACCTCCTCAAATGCTGCAGACCCCATCTATGAACCCATATACTGTACACCTTTGTCAAAGAACCTCTTCTCTTAGCCCCTGAAGAGTTCTTCAGGTCTGTATGTTGTCCCTCCTCATACTGCTTGCTCTTGCTCTTGCTCATTCCATTGCACCCATAATACAACGCTACTGAAGTCTTCAGCAGCTGCTGAATAAAATGAGGATACCTACTCTTGCGAGTCTATGTTTGGGTTCATTTTTCTTTGCATAATCCAAGGAATCATAAATCATGCCAAAGCCAGTTGTCTTGCCACCTCCAAAATGGGTTCTGAATCCAAACACAAAGATGACATCTGGTGTGGTCTTGTACATTTTGGCTAGTTTTTCCCGAATTTCTGTCTTAGGTACTGTTGCCTTCCCAGGGTGAAGGACATCGATGACCTAAAAGGAAATATCAAGCTTAGGACTTATTATAATGAAACCCATCTTTAAAAGTGAAGAACAGTTAAACTTTGATGTGCCCCTTCATTACCATTTGTTTCCGTTGAAGTAGTCTATTGGTCATGAACTTCCTGGTCCGGATAGTTACTGTGTCATTCTGAAAACATAACACACTAGTTAATAAAAACCACTCAAACTCTTCTTGGCCCTGTTTTGATTTTCCAAGATCTAAAATTGCTCTGTCCAATTAGTAGCCACTAACCATATGAGGCTAAATTAAGTAACATTTAAAATGCAGGACCTCAGTTGCAGGACCACATTCAAAAGTTCAAGAGCCAGAAATCTTCAATAAAAAGAAAAAAGAGGTACTAATTTCCATCTCCTCCCAACCTACTTGGCACAATGCCTAACTCACAGGACACACCTAACACACACAAAGTACTAAAAAAACACACTCAACAGCTTTGTGTGAACCTGTCTTACTTCACTTTGTTATAGCAATCAACCTCAGCACTGTTATTTTGGTCTGGCGAATTTTTTGTTATGGAGGCTGTCCTAAGCATCACAGGACATTTAGTAGCCTTGTCCTCTAATGACTAGCTGCTGGTAGCACCCCCACTTCTCAGTGGTAACCAAAAATGTCTCCAGACCTTGTTGAATGTCTTTGGGGCAAAAATCAGTACAGTTAAGAACACTTCTCTGGAGCAAAACTGTGACTCATACAAATGTTATAGCCACATCACTGTGTACACAGCCTACTGCACAAACTTTACACAAACGCGCTTGCTACCTGCACGGAGATTACCTTTCCTGAATAACCAACTCTAGAGAATAAAACTATTCCCTTCTGAGTGACTCAACAGCTCTCTTACACAGTAAATATCATGAAATGTGGGCATTTAGCATGTTTACAGTGACTACGGAGAAGGGGTAAGTTTTCATGCCATGGACTGGTTGCTGGATTTCAATTTCAGTTTGAAAAACCACACCAAAATAGATTCACTTCAACAACACTCAATTCTTAAAAGTACAGGTTCAGAGGAAAAAATGGCTCGCGAGTGGAGTGGAATTAAAAACTGGTCAACATTTTCGAATGATGGAGCTAACTAGTTCCAGGTTACAAGGCTCTTTCCAGGGCCTCAGTGTCCCCGCTGTGAAACCAGAGGATCCAGTGAGCTGACAATATTCTAGCTTACACATGGGATCTGCTTCATTCGCCGCAACTTGACCGGGCGCTGCCGGCACTCTCTTCAGCTCCTGGGCTGCAATCACCTGCAATCCAGCTATCCCAAACTGCGACTGCAGGTGCCATGTGTCTCACTTCACCCCACCCAATGCAGTAGGCTCCACGAAGCCGACAAACGCAGCAACAGCTCCCTTAGTCCCCGGGCCTTGGACTCCGAAACCCGGCGTGTCCGGGTCGGCAGCGGCTCCGGGGCCCTCGGAAATCGGTCTCCGTCAGACATGGCCAGGGGAGAGCAAGCAGGCCTGAGCAGCCGTAGAGCAAACGGCGGGACGTGGGGACGAAGGATGGCTCAGATATGCGGCGGATAACCGCACACAAGAGGGAGAACTCACCATGATGGCAGACAACCCTCAAGCAGGCAAGGAGGAAAAGGGAGCCACTGTTCACCGGCCAATCATATCAACGCGTACAGAAGGACCCCGGGCGGTACCGGCGTGGGGGCGTGGCTGTACTGTGAGGCCGACCATGCCAATGCCGGATTGAAAGTGCCTCAGGCCACGCCTCGTCTATTTTTGGCCACACCCCCGACTGGGTTTATGCAAGCATGGATTCAGTTTCAGTTTAATTTATTACATATCTGAATTGTCCATACTGAAAATTCCAGTAAACCGTATTATAGTTTAAATTGCCTCCATCCGAGTTACAGGCCGGCAAAGCTGGAAGACGTCTTAGAAGCCCTTATCTATCAGCCTTGTCATTTTACAGCAAAAGCTGTAGAAACCCTGACTCAAAACCTTTGTTATTTTCAAGTACACAAAATTGACCGTTTTGATTTACTGCTAAGTATTATTTTTCTGACATTCCCTGTTGATTTTATGATTAAAAATGAAAAACTCTATCTTTTTTCTGAAAATCTTAGTCCTTACAAAAAATAAGCTTTTAAGAAGTACTTGCTTTATCCAGATAATTAGTTGTTCAAAGTGAAGACATGTGAAGATAAAATAAGTGTGCATGTTCAAAGAGCGACATTAGGAACGAACTTCTCAAAGATTAATGTGGATTAAGAGATCAAAGTACAGAATTTGGGGGTTCCCTGTGGTGTAGTGACTAGGCTTCAGCACTCTCAACACTGTGGCCTGGGTTCGATTCCCAGCCAGAGAACCACCCCCAAAAAAGAAAAAATTATAAAACAACAAAGTACAGACTTTGAGGGCAGCTTTCCTTTTTTCCTCAGAATAATAAGAATAGTTAATATCCACTGAGTGATTGGTATGTGCCTGTTACATTCTAATTACTTTCATCTTCATTACGTCATTTAACCTTGACACCAACTGTAAAAAATAGGGTACTTATTACTTACTCCTTTTGTAGATGGAGAAACTAAGACACAGTGAAATTAAATAACTTTCCCAAGGTCACACAACTTTTAAGTGGTGGTATCTAATACTCACATGAAGGCACCGTGGTTCCAGAACCTTTGCTCTTAACCCCTAGTCACTCATCAAATCTTGTTGGTATAGTATTTATCAACACTACTCCAAAGATATATTAAGTGATTGACTGCTGAATTAGGTTAGGAAAATCTGATATGCTTTGCTGTTTGTGACATTATTGTTTTACTAATAAGGGTCCATGGAGCCTGAAAATGAGATAGCATCACTTCTTAAAATTTAAAAGTGTTGAACCATTGTATTCGGTTCTATTTAGAGTTTCTCACAAATAGCAAAGTTCAGGTTCTATAGCGCTGAGTCCTATGGTGGTGTGCTTTCCTTGCTAGTCTCATACACTAAGATGTCACACGAGGATCACCTCCCACAGGTAGTCACAGATTGTAGGCGAGCAATTCATTTCAATACATGAGTGATTGATCCTCACTTCCTATTCTCCCCTCATCTTGTTTTCCTAGCTCACCATGGCTCACTTTTCATTTCAAACTTACATTTTCAGCTTCTGTTTTTGTAATCGAGAACATGAGTTTAATTCTTTTCCTTTACACAATTAACTGTGAACTGGAAGAGCATGCAGGTCTTTCTGCCCATTTATTTCTTCTGTTGGTTGTCCAGATGGTGCCCTCTGTCCTTGGGCGGGTTCACTTTGGCTTCCACCGTTCCTTAAACAATTAGATAGAGGCTCTTAATTACGATGGTATTAAAGATCATTATGACAATTTTCCATTTTATGCAATTTTCGGCTCTCTGGTTGTCTAAAAGTCCCGAGGCATTGGATGTTAGCGTCTCTGAGGGTGTCACATGACCTGGAGAAATGGAGCGGAAATGGGATTTTGAAAATACAGCGCAGGACTTGCTGCAGTTTCAAAAGAGCTGCCGCCAGATGGCGGTGTACAAAGAACGCAAAAAGCAGCGTGCCTGAAGCCTCTCTTGACAGACGCTCCTGCGAGTAGCGGAAGAGGAAGCGGCCCCATGAGGCGCTTTACGGTGGCCGAGAGGATGCCGCGGCTGTGTTAGTAACGAGTCCAGAAGTAACCCTCCGAGTTGGGGGAAGCATCGTTTCTCTAATCCCGCTCCCCGAGTCTCGAGGAGGGCAGCCGTCACCATGGTGAAGGAGCAGTTCCGCGAAACGGATGTGGCCAAGAAAATGTAAGATGGAACAAGGATGGCCAAAGGGCGATGGAATTAAGGGCCGAGGGATCCGAGGTCAGGGGTCCGGGTCACTTGTAAGGGGGAAGGCCAAGAGTCGGCGGAAGGTGTGGGCAAAGATCAGAAGTACGAGCGTAGGTCATAGAAAATGACCAGGCAGGGGGCACTTCAGCGCCTAGGGGCCTGCAGGCCGGGATGCTCCGTGGGCTTTGGCGGAGGCGGTGGGTCGTGGCGTGAACCTTGGCGATGTGTACACCATGGGCCCAAACTCGAGTTCTCCCGAGGTCAGACGACGATCTCTTTCTTTGCGCGAATCTTTCGTCACTCCTGCATGGGGAGCATTCTAGGGCAGGGACTGCCTAATTCTGGTTTTGTCTCAGGGCACGTGACAGGGAGGCAGTATTGCTGACTGCAAGGATAGAGTTGCCAGCTAGAAAGTTGTTTCATTGGCAAGTGGATAGGAGTCTCAGAAGCGAGGCTGCACTCTGGGCCTTCTCCTTCAGAGCTTATTTACTAGGCGGTGGCCTCTCTGGCGATCTCCCAGTAGAAAAACAAATTAACTCGTTCTTGCCGAAGACATTGACTCAGGAGTACTGTGTGGTAGACCCAGTGATAAATCTTAGAGGTACGACATGAATACGACCTTACTGCCCACTTTAGTTGGAGATGGTAGACGAGTCAGCATTGGGTATGACAAGTGCAAGGACAAGGGTAGGCATAGAGGCTTCTGAGAGCACCGAATGGGGAAGAGGTTCAGGCAGAAGAAAGCAGACCAAACAACCTTCTTCAAGGAGCACACTGGAGGGAGAATGGGTGGGTGATGAGAAGAAAGCAGGAGATTTGGATCTGTGTTCCGGAGCTGTCATGCAGGCAGTGAGGCACCTTTGAAGCGTTTTAATTAAGCAGGGCAGTGGCTTGATAAGACTTCTGAGAGATCTCTTTTGAATCTTAGAGCAACAAAATAAGAGTGAGAGCTTGGAGGCCACTGTTGGGATCCAGGCAGGGGACGACAATGGCATGCACTAGAGTGGCAAAGTCACTGGAGAGAAGTGGATTTCAGAGGGGTTTAGGGTCTAAAATTGGTAGGGATGAGGTATGGGAGAAATGAGATCGACACACAGAATTTCTTGCTTGGGCAGCTGTGTGGATGGGTGCCATACACTGGAATGAGGAACATGTGTCTTACCTGGACGAATCCTCCCAGGTAGTCTACCCTTATCCACCCTGGACTCTCACACTCACCCCAAACCCTGCCCTCATTCAGATATAATCTGTCCTCACAAAGCAACCCAAGTGACTCTGTTAAGATGCAAATTAGATCCTTGACACCTCAACTTCAAATCTTCTAGCAGCTTTTTATTGCTAACTTTTAAATTTCCTGCCAGAGTCCCAAGCCCTGTGAGGCCTGGCCTTGACCTGGCCCCAGCACACCTCACTGACTTCATCTTGTACCATTAGCTTTCTGTGCTCTAGTGTAGGATTCATTTAGTTCCTTTAAAATGCCAACTTTGTGCTTGCCCTAGGACCCTTCCCCTAGTTACGCTCTACTTCAGATGTTCAATCTCCTGATCATCTTATGATTAGCTACTTCTGATTCAAAATTCAGCTTACAGGTCAGTCTTACAGAGAGACTTTCTACCACATAACATAAAGTAGCCTCCTCAGATTCTCTCAACCACTTCACACCATTTTCATTCTCTGCATTTATTCATTTGTGTGCATCTATTTGTTTATTGTCTGCCTAACCCATCCTGAACTGTGAGCTCCATGTTGCAGGGACCTTGTCAGTCTTACCTAATCTGTATTCTAATCAGCCCCTTAGAATAGTGCCTGGCATACAGTAAACCCCCAGTTTGGCAGAGGGAATGAATGAACAGATTTAGGAGAGAAAGTGTTGGGGTCTGTTTTAGATGTGTCAAGTTTGAGGTTCCTGTGGGATGTCTGAGTGTAGCGGTCCAGAAGAGGTGTCTACAATCTCCAGCTGAGTAAAGTAACTGGCCTACAGATAGAAATTAGACATACATCAACATATACTCCGGTGTCACGATCACTCAGGAGGAATGTTTAGAATGAAAAGAGGATGAGGGTTATAACCCTAGGTAGGGAGAGATGCCAGTATTTAAGGGATGGCAGTAGAAGAAGAGACCACAAAAAAGACTTAAGAAGGAATAGCCAGAGTAAGGAAGAAAACTCAAAAGAGTATATGGTATCACCAAAGCCATGAGAAGAAAGTATTTCAGTAAGTGGGGAGGAGGGGGTTACCTGCCAATGCCACAGTAGTAAAATGAGAACGTTCTCATAGGATATAGCAGCAGGCAGGTGGACTTGGTGACCTTGGTGAGTCCCATTTCATTTGATAGAGTGGAAATGATTCCAGCAGGATGAAGGGATGCTTCCCAAGGAAAACAGGGCAGGTTGGAATATACATACACATGTACATATGTGTGTGTGTGTGTGTGTGTGTGTGTGTGTATAAAATAATGGGGGAACAGAGCCTGTAGAGTTGTAAAGATATAGTCGGTCATGGTGGGTCACACATATAATCACCATTTTTGGTGCGTGCTTTTGATGTAATTGCTCCCCTCTTTCTTTCCATTCCAGAAGCCACATCTGTTTTGGAATGAAGTCACCTGAGGAGATGCGCCAGCAGGCGCACATCCAGGTCGTGAGTAAAAACCTGTACAGCCAGGACAACAACCACGCCCCCTTGCTGTATGGGGTACTTGACCATAGGATGGTAAGATCCCGCCCCTTCTCAGTTCTGCGTGTTTTTTTTTGACTTGCTGATGAACTTGATGACTTATCAGATGGGTGGAGGCAAGGGCTTCTTTCCATTTCTGTTATTCCCCTGCACAGCTCCAGGACTCCAGCCTTCAGTCAGTTGGGTGTGATACTCTTTAGCTTCCCAGGCGATTCTGACTGAGTCCCCTGGCTACCTGTGAAGACTTTCCAGTCCGGTGGTCTCCATTGATTATTGGGTGTGTTTTTATCCAAAGGGTACAAGTGAGAAGGACCGTCCTTGTGAAACCTGTGGGAAAAACTTAGCCGACTGTCTGGGCCACTATGGATACATTGACTTGGAACTGCCATGTTTTCATGTGGGGTACTTCAGAGCAGTTATAGGCATCTTACAGGTAAGCATGTATGTATTCATTTCCCAGGCACCAGCAGGTGTTACCCATCAGGGACATTGACATGTGCTTAGGAATTGTGAATGGTGGGGGATACATCTAGGGAAGCTTTTTATACTCAACACATAAAATTTCATCTTGCAATAAATTAAATTTCTTAAGGATTCTTTATTCATCGATTTCCCTTGAGTAGGCGATAGGTACACACTGTAAAAAATAGTAATAATTCAAGCAGTACAGAATGCATAAAGAAAAACAAAATAGAAGTTAAGTAAATTCTACCATCCAGCTACAACCATGGCTAGCTAGCATTCTGGTGGATGTGGACTGCTTCTTTATGCATATCTCTGTGTAGATCTGTGCATGCAATCACTTAGTTAAGTGACCTGGGCAGGGCATGGGGGCAGTAATGTTTTAAAAAGAAAAGACTTTTTCATCCTCTTATTCCTTTATTTGTCTTGTTTAATTTTTAAAAGATGATCTGCAAAACCTGTTGCCACATCATGCTGTCCCATGAGGAGAAGAAGCAGTTTCTGGATTACCTAAAGAGGCCCGGCCTGACCTACCTGCAGAAGCGAGGACTGAAGAAGAAAATCTCTGATAAGTGCCGAAAGAAAAACCTCTGCCATCACTGTGGCGCTTTTAATGGTGAGCGGAGTGCCCCGAAGGCTTAGTGACAGCCCTCGCCCTTCACTCTCTTGTGTTTAGCATGTTAGTTTTATGCAGTGTTTCAGAGTCAACATTTTTCTTGCAAATTTAAGCTTTAGAACCCAGCAACTGATCACTGTTAGGAAATGTTCCTCTTGTCTTTTTTTTTTTTTAATGTGGGTAGTTCCCTGGCTGGGAATCGAACCCAGGCCGCAGCGTTGACCACGCTGAAGCCTTACACCACTACACCACCAGGGAACTCCCTCCTCTTGTCTTTCATTGCTGTAACAATTTCAGTAATTTCATCAACCAGACTGCCACCTCAGGCCAGCCTAGACAAGAACCTACTTCTTTTAACCTTGTTAAATAAATTACGTCTTATAGGTACTGTAAAGAAATGTGGATTACTAAAGATAATTCATGAGAAGTACAAGACCAACAAAAAAGTGGTGGATCCTATAGTGTCAAATTTCCTTCAGTCTTTTGAAACAGCCATTGAGCATAACAAAGAAGTGGAACCCCTGCTGGGAAGGGCACAGGTGAGCCTGGCAGCATGCCTGCCCTCCCCACCTCCCCCTGCCCCTCCAGGTCTCAGGGGTGTCTGTCTGTCTCTCTCTCTCTCTCTCTCTCTCTCTCTCTTCTCTCTCTTCTCTCTTCTCTCTTCTCTCTCTCTCTCTCTTTTCTCTCTCTCTCTTCTCTCTCTCTCTCTCTTTTCTCTCTCTCTCCTCTCTCTCTCTCCTCTCTCTCTCTCTCCTCTCTCTTTTCTCTCTCTCTCTTCTCTCTCTCTCTTCTCTCTCTCTCCTCTCTCTCTCTCTTTTCTCTCTCTCCTCTCTCTCTCTCTCTCTCTCTTCTTTCTCTTCTCTCGCTCTCTTTTTCTCTCTTTCTCTCTCTTCTCTTTCTCTTTTCTCTCTCTTCTCTTTCTTTTCTCTCTCTCTTTCTCTCTTCTCTCTTCTCTTTCTCTCTCTTTTCTCTCTCTTCTCTTTCTTTTCTCTCTCTTCTCTCTTTCTCTCTCTCTCTTCTCTCTCTTTTCTCTCTCTCTTTCTCTCTCTCTTTTCTTTCTTTCTCTTCTCTTTCTCTCTCTCTCCCTCTCTCTCTCTCTCTTTCTCTCTCACTCACACACACACACAGACACACTCTCTCTCTATCCTACCCTGCTCTGGTATACATGCCTTCTTCCAATAGAAGTCCACTTAAATTAGATCTCTGTCCAAGAATATTTCATGTGACAACTGTTTCTCTAGCACTTAAGTTTAATGTGGACTGGCCTCATAACTGTGCGGGTAACATGTTATATTTTTATTGAAAGATGTAAACTTATAGCTGTATAGAGCATAAACTGAGAGACCCTGTTTCTCACTTGGATAATGAGACATAAGAAATTGTAGGCAATTCCTATTAATTTACTTTAGTTGGCACAAGCTTAACCAGTAGAATTTTATGAAGTATTTTGTTTTGCCTTGCTCTGATTTTGATTAGCACTTAATTCACATAGTACTATCTAGAATTAATAGTATACAAAATTAACAAATTAGTTGAGTGGCTACTGAGTACCAAAGTCTGTCATACCTGTGGGGAAGCATCAAGTACTATAAGACAATCTGCTCTCAAGGGTCCCACGGTTTAGATGTGTCAGTAGCCACTAATCTGTGAAAAGATAGCTAATGCCATAGGGTGGAGTGCTATAACACGAATGGCAAAGACAGTGAGTTCAGTGGGAAATCGGGAGGAAGGTGTCACTTTGGATTTGGATAGGGAAGACTATGAAGAAAGGTGTGGTTTGGTCCTGAAACTTGGGTAGGGTTTAAAGAGTCAAGGGCAGTGGGCTTGGTAGTCCAAGTGCCAGTGCCTGGGCTCATTCTGAAGCTTAGGCTCTGTGTGAGGGACCAGAGAGCACTAATCAAAGCACCTTGCATTTAGTGACTGCTGTTACCTGCAGGCACTGTTTTAAGTTCTTTACATGGATTGCCTCATATGTAATCTTTACAGCAATCCTGTGAGACAGCATTGGCAAGGTGATGGTGACAAAGCGGGAATTCTAGCCAGCACAACTGGCATGCAGACCTATGCTAACGAAAAGACAAACCCTGGGGCCACTTTGTAGAGGGCTTCCTACTCTGGGAGAAGGTTTTGCACAGGGAAGGGACATG
The DNA here is from genome assembly GCA_004026885.1 of Lyroderma lyra. Taxonomy (NCBI): domain Eukaryota; kingdom Metazoa; phylum Chordata; class Mammalia; order Chiroptera; family Megadermatidae; genus Lyroderma; species Lyroderma lyra. Next base: position 22,792 of record PVJL010003222.1, read on the forward strand.
ATGAATAAAAGGTGAAATTTTAAGAAAGCCTAACTGCTCACCAGAAGACATTATGAAAATGAAAAGGCAGGCCTCGGACTGGGAAAAAATAGTCATAATTTATATATCTGACAAAGGACTCTCATATCCAGAATACAGTAAACAGTTCTTACAAATTGGAATTTTTAAAAGTGGGAGTTAGACTTGGATTGGCACTTCACACAAGATTATCTTCAAATGGCCAGTAAATAAATGAAAAGTTGCTTGGTGCTACTAGTCATCAGGGAAATGTTAGTGAACCCTCCCCCACCCCCCAGAAAAATTAAATGTAAAAAAAACAAGTGCTGGCAAAGATTTGAAGCAACTGGTACTCATATATTGGTGGTGGCAGTATGAAGTGTTACCACCACTCTGAACAACAGTTTGGCAATTTCTTATGAAGTTAAACTGTACCAGTGGTGCCCAACCTTTTGACTGCCCTGGGCCACATTGGAAGAAGAGTTGTCTTGGGCCACACATGAAATACACTAACACTAACAATAGCTGATGAGCTAAAAACAAATAGTCACCAAAAAAATCTCACAATGTTTTCAGAGTTTCTGTTGGGCCACATTGAAAGCCATCCTGGGCCGTGGGTTGAGCTGCCTGACCTACACTTACCATGTGATCTAGCAGTTACTCTTAGGTATATACCCAAGAATAATGACTATATATGTAGATCCACAATATATTTGTGTAAGAATGTTTGTTTCAGCTTTATTAATAAAATCCAAAACTGGGAATAGTCCAGTTACCTGTCAACAGGAAGATAAACAAATTGTCATAGATCCATACAATGGAAGAAATGAACTCCTAACACACACAACCTGGCTAAATCTCAGACTCTCACTGACAGAAAGAAGCTTTATGCAAGAGTACCTAGCATGTTGATTCCATTTAGTTCAAGTCCAAGAACAGGCTGGACTGATCTGTGGTGATGGATGGCTGGAAAGCCGTTACCCTGAGGCAAGGGTTTGGTGCTGACTGGAAAAGGGTACCTGATGGAGAGATGGAAATACTGTATCTTGATCTGAATGGTGATATGTGGGTGTGTGTGATGTATACATGTTAAAATTTATCAGTCTCTTTAAGATTTGTGCTATTTGCTGTATGTAAATTGTGCTTTCATTTGGAGAAGCAAAAGGTTAGGGAAAACAGACCTGAACCTGGGTAATAGCCATGGAACTGGAGGCCAGGGCCATCATATGCAGTAAGAATGGACAGGAATTGATGACCAACCACTGTGGTGTTGGGTGTGAGAGGGAGGGAGCAGAGATGAGTGAGTATCCATGTGTGGGCATCAGGAAAACAACAATTCTCCTAGAAATGGGGTGGGAGCAGCAGTTCATTCCAGTGGGGATGTCTTCAAGGTACTTAAATTGAGGCTATTGCAGGGGAAGTTAAGGAGAAGGCTAAGAAAATCGATCTTGTCCTACAGCATGAAAGTGAGGCGCTCTCCAGGCCAATGGCCATGAAAACTGTCAGAAGCCTGGCAAACAGCCTTGGTCAGTGATCAGAAAGGTGCCCAGACTCCTTGGGTGCAACCTTACTTGCAGCCTTCTCTGCTCTCAGATTGAGCTCCCTGACATCCCACCAGTGCTTTGCCCTGCTGGCTCTCTGCCCAGAACCCATGGTCATGTCCTTGCCAAGAACTGCTTCTGACACTCTCCAGTGATTCTTCTCTAGGGCCCAGAAGGCATCTGATTTGGAAGAGCCTTCTATTACAAATGGCTTGGCCCAGGAGGAAACCCCTGCCCATTTAAGAGTCACTTGTCAAGTACATTCAGCTGGACTCTCAGCATGCCCCCGCTGCCACCACCTGCACATCCCCCCACCCCACTTTGCCCAGGCTGACACCCCAAAGGTGTCTATAGGGTAGTGTTTAAGAGCTTTGGCTTTGGGGTCAGGCAGACCTGAGATTAGAGCCCAGCTCTACCACTTACTTATTCTATGACCTTAGACAAACGACTCAACCTGGACCTCAGTTTCCTCAACTATAAAACAGGGATTACGGGAGTGTCTGCTTTAGGGCTCTTGTGATGGTTAAGAGATGAATTCTAGATCAAGTGCTTAGCACAGTGGCTGGCACATATCAAGTGCTTAGAGCACATTGCCCAATTGCAGTAGTAGTCATCACTATTACTGACATTTCTATAATAACAGTCATGAAAAATACAAATATTTTCTCCCACCTCTGCCATCTGCTCAGACTCATAGTGTTCCTTCAGGTTAATGAAGCCCCTGCCCCTTGTCCATCCCAGAACTCCTATGCCTTAGCTGCTTCCTGTCAGCCTCCTCTGCTGCCTGGACCCCCTTTGAGATCTCAGCCTTCCCTTAACCACATCTACATTTTTTGTACCTCGTGGAACACTTAGGCTCTGTCTTGGATTTCTGCTGGTTTCTTCTACTTATGCCTGGTCTGTAACAAGATCCATTTTTCTGAGGTTCTGTTTGATGCCAGTCGTGCTTGGAGCAGTGGCACATCCTCCAAGATTGTCAGCTCGCTCTGGTTCATGTACAATCTGACAATTAAGTTCACACACTCATCCTAGAAAAAGTACTACACACTAACTGTCACTATGGTCACCTTCAAAATACTCCCCTTGGGAAGCTATGCACCAACACCAGCGCCTAGTCCACCCTTCGAAGCAGTTTTGGAACTCTTTCTGGAATGGCCATCAGAGCTGTCGTCATGTAACACTTCATGTCCTGAATATCATCAAAATTTCTTTTTAATATTTTCTTTATCTTTGGGTAAAGAAAAAAGTCATTGAGAGCTAGGTCATGTGGGTAGAGAGAGAGTGTTCCTATATACAGCTATTTGTGTACTGGCTACAAACTCCCTCACAGACAGTGCTGTGTGAGCTGGTGCATTGTTCTGATGCAAGAGCCATGAGTTGTTGGCAAAAAGTTCAAGTCATTTTTGTCTAACTTTTTCTAGCAGTCTTTTCAGCACCTCCAAATAGCAACCTTGGTTGACTGTCCAATTGGTACAAATTCATAATGAACAATCTCTCTGATATCAAAAAAGGTTAGCAGTATCGTTTGGATTCTTGCTTTGAAATGACAGGAATTTTATAGTCGTAGAGAATTGGCTGACTTCCATTGTGCACTTTGATGCTTTGTTTCAGGATCATATTGGTACACCCATGTTTCATCCCCAGTGATAACACGGCCCAAAACATTGCCTTGCCTCTCCAAAAGGTCTTGGCAAATGTCGACTCTTCTTTGCTTTTGTTCATTGGTGAGCTCCTTCAGGACTATTTTTGCACACACCTTTCTCACGCCAAGATTTTCAGTTAAGATTTTCCTAGTTGTTTCTGTATTGATGTTTACTTGGTCTGCTATGCTTCTCACAATCAACCAATGATTTTGATGCACAATTCCACAAATTTTTGCAATGTTTTCATCAGTTCTGCTCCTTACTGCCACCCTGACCTCTCTTCATCAGTGGCGTTTTTCTGTCCCCTCAGAAAAACGTTTAATCTATTTGTACACTGCCATTTTCTTCATGGCATCATCCTCAAACTTGAACATGTCCCTGATTTCATTTTCACTCTTGCCAAGTTTAACAAGAAATTCAATATTTGTTACTCTAATTCGAGCTCTGACATTCTCACAACTGCACATAAAAACAATAATGAACGCCACTCAACAAGACACCACCTCATGTTGACACAAACACAGCTGTGAGACACAGATACACCAGGGTTATGACACCTCACCGAGTTGTTTATACAGTGCTGCCAGTGTACGCACATGGTGGCAAGTTCACAAACTTAATTGTCAGACCTCGTAATTTTCAGGAATGTGGAACCCCATGCCTATATGGGCAGCACATTATGATTCAGTTGGAAGAGACCTGAGAGCAGTGGATCTTGACCTTTTCTGCAACACAGACCCATTTAGGAATCAAACAGAACCTCTGCACTCTATCACCAGAAGACTAATGTATATCCACTCCCAATTAATACAAATCTAGAGCTTGGTAGACCTGCAGACAAGCATCCCTCCATCGATACCGCCAGTCCCATCTTCCCACCAGGTATAAATGCCTCCCACAAAGTCCCTGACCGACTGTAGGTTGCCCTGATGGACATCCTTCCAGCTGTGTTCCCTCACCACCACCCAAAGCAGCCCACACTCCAGAGCTCTAGCTATTACAGTGTTTGTTAGGATGTTCTGCCCTGTACAGAACTGAGCCCTTCTCTGCTGTCCACTGGTCCCTGATTTCTGCTTCCTGGTGCATAACAGAGTAAGTCAGGTGGCTCCCGGAGTAGCTGCTCTTGCTAAGAAATGGTTTCCAGACTTTTACCAGTCATCCTGCCCTTCTGGACAGCCTTCAGTTCCATGATATCCTCATCCAGTACTGACTGGTACTGCAGGTGATGTATGGCCTTCATTACCTTCCTAGAATTCTGCGAACAGTTTCAGATTTCCTCCCTAACTACATCAGGTGGTAGTGAGGTCCCCACTACTGAGCGACAGGGAAGCTGAGGAAGGTAATTCGCTGGGCAAGGACGTGGACTAGAAAAGGTTCCTTCTCCCTGACCTCACTGCCATCTCCAGGATGGGACCACAGAAACTTCTCTTACAGCAGTCTTCTAAGGGCAGTAGCTGCCCAGATATTTCTTTCTTAACTTTGCTCCTGTCTCATTAAGTTTGCGTAGCAAATTCATCTTGAAGTATATACAAGTGCTATCCAGAAAAAATCCAGCCATTGTCAGTATAATGAGAACAGTTACATGGATGGATACTTTGCCGACAGCCCTCTATTCTCAGTCACACAATCTTTGATCCCAAGAAGATTTAATAAGCAGCAACAAGACACAAGCTGACCATTCTTACCTTTGATCTTGGAATACCTCTGATAATTTGCATAGTTCTTATGAGTAAGTTGTTACAGCATACACTTCTTTTTGTTTGTTTGTTTGTTTGTTTTGTTTTTTGTTTTTTTTGTACGTGGGTAGCTCCCTGACTGGGAATCGAACCCAGGCCGCAGCGCTGACAGCGCCAGCACTGAATGAAGCCTTAAGCCACTACACTACCAGGGAACTCCTACACTTCTATTACATGAAGTTAATACAAAACCAATATAAGTTCACTACACAAAATTTAAATATAAAGTTAGAAGCAAAACAATTATAATTCCACTCATCTAAAAACAGCACTTTTAAGACCTTGGTAAACTCTTCTGTTTCTTTTCTGTATAGAACTACATCTCCAAAATGCAATCATTTTGTGCATATGCTTATTTCATTTACTAATATTTTGTGAACAGCTTTCATGGCAATAGCTACATTTCTGTAGTGTCTTTGTTTTTAATGGCTTCATAGTTTTCCATGTATGGTTTACCATGATTTTATCTAACCAGTAACCTGTCGGCTGTTTCCACCTTCACTATTAAGAACAGCTTTAGTGAACATCCTTATAGCTGAATCTTTGTGTTCATTTCTAAAAATCATACCCTTTGGAATAATTATGAGAAGTAGAATTATTAGCTTAAGTAATTAGAATAAAAGGCATGCACATTTTTAGGCTTTTGCAACATGTTAACAGAAATCTCTACCATCACATATTCTAAGAGGTGAATAGGCTGGAGAGCATGGAGAAGTAAGCCCTTGCCAAAACTATGGAAATTTAACATACTCGTATCTCTTCACTAAATTAACACATATCTCTTTCCTTCCCATAGGAAAACTTGAATCCCTTAGTAGTTCTGAATTTATTTAAGCGAATCCCAGCTGAAGATGTCCCTCTACTTCTCATGAACCCAGAAGCTGGAAAGCCCTCCGATTTGATTCTCACTCGACTTTTAGTGCCACCTTTGTGTATCAGACCCTCTGTCGTGAGTGATTTGAAGTCTGGCACCAATGAGGATGATCTGACAATGAAACTGACAGAAATCATTTTTCTCAATGATGTCATTAAAAAGGTCAGTGCTTCTAGCATTTCCAAGCCCTAACTTTTGGAGCATATGTATGGAAACACTTGTGATCAAGAAAGTTACCTTCACCAGGGTTGTTTCTGTTCATTGTCCACTCATTTTTAGCATCGGATATCAGGAGCTAAGACCCAGATGATCATGGAAGACTGGGACTTCCTGCAGCTGCAGTGTGCCCTGTACATCAACAGCGAGCTCTCAGGCATTCCCCTCAACATGGCACCCAAGAAATGGACCAGGGGTTTTGTCCAGCGCCTGAAGGGAAAACAGGGTATGTTGCCAACAAAATGTGCAAGAGACAGTCTGCTCCCTTTGTTTATTTTTGTTTTATTATTTTTGTTGTTCATGTATGTCCAGCTTATTTAGTTGGAGATCACAGATTTTCCTTTGTCTTTCTGCTCACATTACCCCCAAACAACACACCTGTGCCATAAAGAACTATGACTTATTTTTATTTATTTAGGTCGATTTAGGGGCAATCTCTCAGGAAAGAGGGTGGATTTTTCTGGCAGAACAGTCATCTCACCTGATCCCAATCTCCGGATTGATGAGGTAGCTGTGCCAGTTCATGTGGCCAAAATTCTAACTTTTCCTGAGAAGGTAGGTACCATTCAGCTGCTCGATTCTGTTTTAAATCCGGTCTTTTACATTATATTTTGAGATTCCAAACAACAGACAGTGGAAAATCCCCAGTAACCCACCAAACCCACAGTTTGGTGGTTGTGTGAGAATGTGTTTCTTTCCAGTTTGCTTCATACATTTATCACCATATATCATTGGTGTCCAACCTTTTAGCTTCCCTGGGCCACACATAAAATTCACTAACACTAATGATAGCTGATAAGCTAAAAAAAAAGTCACCAAAAAAACTCACAGTGTGTTGGGCTACAATCAAAGCCATCCTGGGCCACAGGTTGGATAAGCCTGTCGTATATAATATCTACAACATATACAGCAACAACTGTGTCTGACCTTATGTGTTTGTATTCATAGATACATTAAATATACTGTTCTACAACTTTTTTCCCTCAAGTAATATCATCTTTGACATCTTTCTGTGTTGGTTCATATCTCATGTTTTAAAATAACTAAATGACAAACACCATACCCAGTTAATTTTGTTGTAATGGATTTTTATTTTTAAAACCTTAGAATCACTGACTTTGAATATTTTAAGGCTATTGATGCATAACCAGAAAGGCTATACCACTTTACATTCAATTCACACTCACGATGAATATAAAATGGTATTTACAATACTGTATTTTATTTACTGAGATATATAGGCTTGTTAACAGAAGGATAGTGATTAGCTTGGCCCTTGAGATTCATAATTGGTACAGATCATAGATAAATCTTACGAAAGTGTCTTCAGTTGAGTTATTAATGATCCAGAGTGGCCTTCTCTGAGATGGTGTTCCATGAGACTGTTGTCCAAAAGGTTACAGGACATAGCAATGGAGACCAGGGCCTAGAGTGCCTTTTTAAACCATAGAAGCCCATGGTAAACCATTGTAGATGAAGTTGCCACCTGTTTTTAGGATCACTGTACATGCTGCAAGGCCCCTATATAAATCAGTCTGGCCCACTATGTTACTGATGGGGATAGCAAAGGCCTTGGCTATGTAACCCAGCAAGTACATGACCAAGTTCATTCTAGATCCTGGGCTCCTTTGTGTCAGTCCATTGTGATCACATTCAAGACCATTGGCAGCAGGGTACTCAGGGCTCTGCCACTCTTTTCCTAGACTCACACAGGAAACTAAAGATTGAGCCACAATTTAGTATTGTGTACTAGCTTATAGAAACCTAACAGTATCTCATTGTGTTTTTTACTGTGGTTCTACAGGTAAACAAAGCAAACATTAATTTTTTGCGGAAACTGGTTCAAAATGGCCCTGAAGTTCACCCAGGAGCCAATTTCATTCAGCAGAGACACACGCAGATGAAAAGGTAATGCTTTCCCAATCTAGTTGGATATAACTACCTTCTCATGACCAAGTTAACTGCTGCCATACTTAGCCACAGAATGTAGTCTAAAGTACAATTTGGGGGATATTTATCATGTGGAATATATCTGTTTAAATTGCAGTGAGCCTAGGTAACTTAATTTGCTCTGTTTGACAATGACTATACATGAAGTATTAATTTATTCCCTGGCATTAGCGTTACTGGATTTAGGTGGACAAAACATACTGGGATATGAAAGTGGATGATTTTCTATGTCATTTGGGCTCTCCATACTCATAACCCAGCAGGCAGGCACTCATTTTGCCAGCTTTGGCTTTTCACAGCAAAATGAATGATTGCCAGTGCCTTTTTATTTCATAAGATAAAGACATACCCTCTGAGCCCTGTGGGAGAAGCTGACTTACTGCTCTATTTTTGTGATTCTAAGACATACCTTTTTTTTTTTTTCATATTTTAACATTTCTAAAATTAGGTTATAACTTACCATCAATTTGTCATAATTTGATTGATGGCCTCTGGAGGCACCTTAGATTGAATGAAATATGATCATTTCAGAGATTGAATCTTGACATGAAGAGGGAGAAACTTGGTGATGGAATTTTGTTCTCACACATTATGTTTATTATTTTGTGTTAAGGTTTTTGAAATATGGAAATAGGGAAAAGATGGCTCAGGAACTTAAGTACGGTGACATCGTGGAGAGACACCTCATAGATGGGGATGTGGTACTATTCAATCGGCAGCCCTCGCTGCACAAATTGAGCATCATGGCGCATCTGGTGAGTATGAGATTTCTGCTTTTATTTTCTGTTGCTTAGAAATTTGCTGTGTGCGCAATGCTAAATTCCAGACTTCTAAAATTAATATTGCCAGTAATCTCAAATTTTCATAACTTGATTTTCTTCTCTCACTTTTCAGCTTGAGTAAAACTTTTAAATTGCAAGCTTTTCTTCAAGATTTTTAATATTTGTAATGTAATACTAACACAACACTATAACAGGATCTAATTGAAAATTAGTGTGCAACTGACTAGCATTATTTCACTTGCAAACAAAAATATATACATATATGTATGTGCACAAACTTATGTAAAATAGATATGGCAGAAAATTGACTTTTGATATAACAGCATATTAACTAAGAAACTGAAATGCTGAAATGATTTTTCTTTGCTGTAGTCCTCCAACTAAGACCCTAAACCATATTTTTTTTGGTGATTTTGTTTTGCAAGAGCAGCAGTTCCTTTTTCTGGAGATGTAAGATGGAAATGAGATGCAACTTTAATTTGTTAAATATTCATAAATTCTTCTATCTGCAAAGCTATTAAATCCATGAGCATTTGCAAACAGTGTTTAAACAGGCTCTTAGAAGTAGTGTTTTTCTAGCTTCGATTTCTCAATAGTTTATGAACACATTACATCAGTCCTTTTACCTAATGGTGAAAATGCCAAAAAAGCAGTTGATGGTTATGGAGTCTAGGGGGTATATTCAGTTTACCTCTGTAAGTCAAACATAGCCACAGTGCTGTTACACACCACACAGAATGAGGTGGAACTGTCTTTCCTTGGTATCGTCTAGTACCCAGTGTCTCAAAAATCTTTTTGCAGCTAATTTGTTAAAATCAGGATGTAAACAAATTCTTCACATTACATTTAGTTGATACATGTCTTAGGTCTCTCTTGATCTAGAGCAGTCTTCCCTCCTTTTTTAAATTTCAGTGTCATTGTTGAGGCAACCAGGTCATTTGTCCTAAAGAATGTCCCATGTTCTCAGTTTGTCCTGACATGTATGTTGTTAAGTGTTTCTTCATTCTTCCTATTCCCCATAGGGGAATCAGCTCCCAAGGCATGATCAGATTCAGGTTCAACTTTCTGGCAAGAATAACTCAGGTTGGTGATGGCTATATCCTTTTGCCTGTTTCAGGAGGCACATGTTATCTGGATGCCCCCTCTTAGTTATGCTAAAAAGGCTAAGGATTCATCTGATATCTTCCTTCAGAGGTTCTTCATCAGCCTTTTGACTAATGATTTCATCCATTTATGATTCTTGCTTACATTATTTCATTAGGGCTGCAAAATGGTGATTCTCTATGTTTTCATTCCTTTCACATTTAATACATGGGATTTTTGTACTGAAAAACTAAGCCTATTTGCCTATCCAGAATTAAAATTCATAAAAGAAAGGCAGTCAAAATGCCTAAGTCTTTTTCCTTTATTATCAGTTTGACAATATTGACATATTGTCAAAAAGTACATGATCAGTTATTTCCAAAGGTTTAGTTTGTTTATTTGTTTTGGCTTTCCTTTTTTTCAGTGTCATAAACTCAGTGGATTTTTATGTAGTCAGTGTGTTTTAATCAGCTTCTGCCATTAATCTTCTTTATATCTAACTGGTATCATTGGCCATTGGGAGTCCCTTCATGTGGCTCCTATGTTGGTGTATGCCTCGTAGTACTGAAACAAGTTTACTGCATTGGTTTAAGGTAATAAAGCTGTTGAATGAGTGTACAAGTGACATACTTGAGAGAACATACTAGAAATTTACTTCCTTAATCTAAAGTTTCCAGTTTTCTAGGAAGCCATTTTTTAATGTTTTGAAACTATGAAGCTTTTGGATAAATGACTAAGTCTTCTGTTTTGTTTTGTTTCGTGTCCCACAGGCCAGGGTCAAACCCCACCGGACCTTCAGATTTAATGAGTGTGTATGTACACCCTACAATGCAGATTTTGATGGCGATGAAATGAATCTTCATCTTCCTCAAACAGAAGAAGCTAAAGCAGAGGCCCTTGTTCTAATGGGGGTACGTAGGTTGGTATGGCCTAGCTCACAGTTCCTTGAAGGGAGGGGGAAGGGAGCATCCCCTGTTGGAAAACACCCTGTGGTATATCAGTGAGTTAGTGTCTATAATAGGTGCATACTGGGGGGAGTGGGTATTTTCTGCCCTATAATGTGAGTTCCCTAGAAAATTGTGGACACAAGCACCAATTATAAAAAGACAAGGATGAACAATACTTTGACTGTTATGTATCATGGGAAAAGATGTTCTGTATAAGTAGGTGTTCCAGTAGCTAAAGATTCTTTGTCTTTGAAAGGGCACACTAAACAGTGACTTTTGTAATGATTCTTACCACCATTTTATTTTACAAATGGTTAAGAAGTTCCCATTAGATGCTAGAGGAGTTCAATGGTGAATGAGGCAAATGCCTTTCTTGTGGAGCTTACAGTTGGTCTCTAATTATTGTACTGTGTGTACTGTTCACTCCGGAACCCAGCCGTAGCACAGTGTCCCAGGGTACCTGCTGTGTAGGCCTCTTCCATCCTAAACTTAATGGCCCCAAACTGTTGCAGTTTTAGAGCTCAGGTCTTTCTTTTTACCAGTATTCCAGTTTTGTATTCTGAACTGATGTGTCTTTTGGTTGTAAGTGATTCTACCTCCAAAAACACTACACCATTTCTGATACAATGGTCATCTGTTTTGGTTTAGGGTGTTAGAATTGATTCTAAAGTTGCAAGCGAATGTATTAAAGTCCATGTGGATTTGGTAGGGATGTGGAGGAGGGGCTGTATTCATGGTCCTTGCCTGGGTTCCTCATGGCAGAAGTTGACATATCTTTTCTGATAAATGTAGTATTTATCATATATTTTGTATATATGTTTAAATTGTCTTTTGGAGAATTTACTAATTTTAAGCAATTCATGTGCTAAAATAGACTGAAGTCTTCAACTTTTTAAAAACATTTTTCTTATTCATTAAAGCATTCTACCATGGTAATGGAAGTTATTTAAATAAGGTAAAGTTTCTACACAACATGACTTTTTTTTTTTATTTCCACTCCTTTAATCTATATGTTCCTTCATGAATTTAGATGGTGGTTGTCATGGTTTGTAATAGCTTTTGTTTTTCTTTTTTCTGCTTAACATCTTATAAATACCCCATAGAGTCTTCATAGTTATTGATTGTAATGGCTTTGCAGAATTTCACCAAGTTAGCACACCATGATTCATCTTACCACTATTGTTGAAAATTTAAGGTGTTTTTCTTGTTTTGCTTTGAGAACTAATCCCTCAAGGGTCATCTTTGTGCATTTAGAATTTTCTTTTGAATTATTTCTTAGACTCCTTGGCCTTTTAAAATGATTTAGTTGATCTTTATTGAGCACTGCTGTATGCCAGGCACTCTTCTAGGACCATAGCAGTGAATAAGAAAGTCAAGTCCTTGTTTTTTTGGTTTTATCCCTATTGGAGTGGTGAGTGATGGAGAATAAACAAATTGAACATACGTCAGGTGGGGCTAAGTGCTAGGAGCAAAAGAGTTAAGCAGGGTGAGGAAGAAATAGAGTGCAAGGGATCCTGCTTTACATTAGGGTGGTCTGGATGGGCCACTAGAAAAGTAACGTGTGAGCCAAGTTCTGAAAGAAACGGGAGAATGAACAGTGGGGCTGTTGTCAAAGGAACAGTCCGGGCAGAGGAGTAGCAGGTGCAAAGACCTTGTGGTACAGTCATACCTGGGGCAGCAAGCACCTAGCCTGTTCTCTCCTAAGCCTCAGTATCTAGCAGTTGCGACGAGTGTTGGTGGGTGGTGAGAGAGGAGAAGGTGGGTGATGGGTGGTGGGAGATTGATGGAGGATGGATAGCCATGAATGAGTTCTTGTTCTGCATTCCTATAGTCAAAGGGTGAATAGATCAATACAGTCATTCTTCCTGTCTAGCACTCTCATTTCTAATACGCTCTCCAGAGGAAATAATCAGCGTTGCAAAATTACCTGTAATAATATAAAACAGGCAATGTCCAGTAATAAGAAATAGGTTAAATTAAATTATGTCACATCTATACAGCAAAATCCTGTGTGGCCCTTTAAAATGATGATGTAGTTGTATGCTAATTGGCATGAAAACTATTTATGATTTGTCTATATTTTTATATTTTTTATATAATGAATAAATATTGTTTTTGTAGTTAAAATGTAATGTTTAGAATGTTGCTAATGATAACAGCTATTAGCCTATAGCCAGCCAGTTAGATTTTGCCATACTTTCCTAGTAGGGATGCATTTTGTTAGATGTTTTGTTCTAACATCATGTTTCATTGGTTAAAAGTGAGAACAGTAAAAACAGCCTCCAAGGATGTTGGGAAGGAAGACTCCATAGTTACTGTCTAGACAGATCCCCTCAATTTCTTATGAGAAACATATCTACTGTACTGACTCAGCAGCCCCATCTCAATGGAGCAGGTTGGGCTCTCACTTGAAGTGGCCCAGATTGCCCAGGAGACTTTTCTAGAATACGTACATCTCAGGCTTATACACTCTGCTCTCACTTCCAGACCACTCACCATCCTACCCCGGAGAGATTTTCTAAACCAGATGTGAACAGATGGATCTCCCTATGCAGTTGAAGGCTCACTGCTCTGGGTAGTGGTTCAGAAGAAGGCAGGAATGGGACTCCTCCTTAGAGGGCCTTTCACTCTGGGTGAGGAGGTCCAGAAAACCCACAAGTACACATGAGCACCTCCACATCATATCTGAGCAGGTGCAGTCTGAGACTCAGGACCTTCTTCACATTTACCCAAGCAGTGAGCAGCTAGCATTCTTTTTTTGCCCAATATGGTACTCATTAAGTTTTCGTTAAATCCTGTTGTTGGATTGTTTGTTGTTAGAACTTAATCTTAAGAGAAAATTAACAGTTCTGTCATCATTGTGCAGAAGTATGATATTGATTCACTTCAAAGATAATAGTACTTCTTATTCATAGAAGTGAATTTTCTTTGAAGAAGTACATTATTAGTAACAACAGATTCTTGCACGGTAGAGTTTTTTATAGGAACCCAAAACACCTTCAGTTGGTATTTTATTTTAGTGTTTGTAAGAACCTCTAAGGTCAGTCTTCCTGGTATTTTTTTTCTTTCACCTTGACAGCTAAAGGAACCACAGGTTAGTGACAAAGCTGGGGTTAGGACTCCTGGCTTCCATTTCTCAGCCTCCTCTTTCTGCTGCTCTGTTTATTCAGAACAATTCAGAGTCTTTGTCGTGCACGTCTTCGGACTGCATCATGCTTCTAAGAATGGCTAACTTACTGTGTTTATTTTTACTTTCAGACTAAAGCAAATCTTGTAACCCCAAGGAATGGAGAGCCGCTTATTGCTGCGATTCAGGATTTTCTCACCGGTATGTTTGTGAAATTCACCTGAAAGGAAACTGGAGCACAGTGCTTCTCATTCACAATGGTTTCATGTGAGGACTTGAAAGGCTACTTAATTGCCTGTGCTTAACTCTGTTGTTTGTTTACAAAGTTTAACTATGAACCTACTTGATATATTTAGTATTGTTTGATTATTCCTTGAATCAACAGCCTTTTTTTTTTTTAGCTCTGTCCATAAACCAGACATTTTCCTAAGCACTGGAAATACGTCAGTAAGTTAAACCAAGTCCACTTGGTGGTGGAGCTTGGATTCTTATTGGAGGAGAGAGCCAACAAACAGTTACATGTGTTAAGTCACTTTTTTTAGTAATAGTACAAGTTTATTTTCAAACTGAAACTGATTTCCTCAGTTTCATTCCTGGCGTGTGTGTCATTCTTAATATTTTTAGGTGCCTATCTCCTCACTCTTAAGGACACCTTCTTTGACCGAGCCAGGGCTTGCCAAATTATTGCTTCAATATTGGTTGGCAAAGATGAGAAGATTAAAGTTCGCCTGCCACCTCCTACAATATTAAAGGTTTGTTCAGGAGCAGTGTGTATGTGTGTCCTTGTCCTATGCTGGGTTTGAGTATGAGCGCTGTACATGCCGACCAGGCTCAGCCAGCGTAGGCTCTGCTTCCTATTTTCCTGCAGCCTGTCACCCTGTGGACGGGAAAGCAGATCTTCAGTGTCATCCTCAGACCTAGTGATGACAACCCAGTGAGGGCCAACCTCCGAACCAAGGGCAAGCAGTACTGTGGCAAAGGAGAAGATCTCTGTGTCAATGATTCCTGTGAGTTATAGCATTGGGATGGGGGAGATGGGACAGAAAAGTAAGTGATCAACAACTTACCTTCACCCACTGAGCAAATTCTATTTCTCTAAGACCTTAGTCTTGGGTGGGAAGTTCATTCTTTAGAGAAATGTAGCTATTTCTCCTTTCAGATGTGATTCTCTGGTCTCTAAAAGGTGTAGAGATCCTACAGACATGTCAGCCATTGATTAGAATGTCCTAATATTTCGTCTTAAGTGACTGGTTTCTGTCATTTAATGCAGTTTCTTTTGTTCTGCCTTTTTGTCTCAAGTGACCAGACTGGTTTCTGGCATTTAATGCAGTTTCTTTTATTCTGCCTTTTTTGTTTTTGGGGTTTGGTTTTTTGGGTTTTTTTCCTCATGGTTTAAGGCATATAATTTGCTTTATGTCTAAATATGTATTTGTTGACTAGAAGCGTGACTAAAAAGACTAATTTTTTTTTTTTTACCTGCCTCACCTGGTCAGTAGACTTTATAATAACATGAAAATCAAGTGTAATAGTGAGAGTATTTAAATCAGGGGTATCCAATTTTTGCCTTCCCTGGGCCACATTGGAGGAAGAATTGTTTGGGCCACACATAAAATACACTAACAATGGGCAATGAGCTTAAAACAATCTCATAATGTTTTAAGACCATTTATGAATTTGTGTTGGGCTGCATTCAAAGGTGTCCTGGGCCACATGCAGCCCACAGTCTGTGAGGTGGACAACCTTGATTTAAATGCAAGCCATCTGAGGCATCTAGACTAATCCACCCCAATGTATGGTCCAAAGACCAATGCCATTTAGCCAGCATTTACTTTCTGGTATAAGCACCTTAGTTTATTTCAGAGTGCTAACAAGCAGATCCCCAACAGGCTACTTTGAGTAGCACTTTTAGAATGGGCTTTGCTGCCAAGGCCATGTGATGAAAAATGGATAACCAGGACTCTGTACTGCAGAACTGAACTGCAGAGTCTCTCTGAGGGTCAAGGTTTCCACAATCTTGTAATAAGGAGTAAATGTTTTGAAAAACACTAATTTTTCTCAGGTTTACAACCATTCCTTTAAAAACATATTCTGGTCTTTTTGATATTTTGGCTTCTTGTTTTAGATTGATGTTTTGTTTCTTTCTAGATATGAATTTCATTTCATTGTTGCGTAGGCTATTCGTGCTGGTGCCACTGTTAGTTTTTAATATCTTAAGTGAATAAAATAGTGCTTTACACTTTGTCTACAAAGTACTTCGCTGTGCATGATTTCATTACTGCCCAAAATATTCCCATGACATAAACATAGCAGGTGCTTAACATTGTCATCCACGGTTCACAGATGAAGAGAATGAGGGTTAGCTAATGCATGTTAGAGTTAGGACTATAAGGTAATTAACTGGGCTTTTGTACCTTTTTAAAACCCCCTAGATTTCCCTTTTCCCCCCTCGAAATTTTTTTAAGAAAATTTCTGTTTGCTCTGCTGTAACTTTCAATATGGGAACAAATTTTCTCAACTAAAATTTGTTTTGGAACGAGGCAAAGTAATAAATAATTAAATGTTTGTTTCAATGCATAATCATTGTTTAACCTTCCAGACGTTACTATCCAGAACAGCGAGTTGATGAGTGGCAGCATGGACAAAGGAACTCTGGGATCGGGGTCCAAGAACAACATTTTTTACATTTTGCTACGAGACTGGGGGCAGAACGAAGCTGCCGATGCCATGTCACGGCTTGCCAGGCTGGCTCCTGTCTATCTCTGTGAGTGTCTCAGCACCCTCATTTTATTGCTAGAGTTGTTGGGGTTTCAGGGGTTTCTTCTCCTGTTGTTTTATCCACCCCACCCCACACACATACGCAGAGAAAAGGTAACTTACTCTAAGCTAAATCATCCATGCTTTTCTTAATGAAATTAACTCAGTGTGGACTAGTGTGGCTGCAGATTGAATTTGCTTTTCAGTTCTCATCTGAAAATCTACACTAGCTCACCATTGCCTACTGAGCCAGTCACCTCTTATCCGCCCACTTTCTGTTATCAGTTAGGATTAGGATGAGTGATGGTTGTATTTCCATTAAGGTGCAGTTTACATTTGTTTCTTATTCTCTGTGTTTGGTAATGAATTTTGAAAAGAGAAACCAGGGGGTGGGGGGCATAAAGGTCCCTGTGATGCTGCTGTCTTTGACCCAGACAAGTCAGATGGCTCACTTCCCGCAGCTGACTTTTTCAGCCTGCTCTCTGTTGTTTAATGGCAGTCTGCTGAATATTATAGTTAGTCGGAATATCACTGTGCTTCCCACTAGGTTGTAAGGTCCCTGAGAGGAGTTAGTGAATGTTAGTAGTTTTTCTGTAACTCCCTAGGGACTAATACAGTAATTTTTATTTAATTGAATTGTGACAAAGTCTCTGAAAGCATAAACTTGTTTCCATGTAGTAAATTGACCAACATCCATCCCTCTCTCTTCCTGCTCGACCTGCTAACTGTTCTTCAACAGCTAACCGTGGATTCTCCATTGGGATTGGTGACGTCACACCTGGTCAAGGACTGCTGAAGGCCAAATATGAGTTGCTGAATGCTGGCTACAAAAAATGTGATGAGTACATCGAAGCCCTCAACACGGGCAGGCTGCAGCAGCAGCCTGGTTGCACTGCTGAGGAGACGCTGGAGGTGAGGCTGGTGCTTTGGGTCAGTTCAGGTCGCAGGGCTGTGCTGTAAGCCATGAAGAGAGGGTAGCAGAGGGGCGAGAAGGAAAGACATGCGTTAGCCTCTTGTCAGCCCTGTGCTGCTTGTGTGTGTTCTCATTGTTTAATGGAGGGGGCCCTTCAGTCAGGTCCCTTCTTTCTCCCAGCTTTCACATTCTGGGTGGTGAAAACACAACCCTATCTGTTCATTTGGCCACACGGGGCTGCTCTTGGTCCAGCATCACACTTGGGCCCCTTCTGGAACTGGTACTTAGTACTTCTACCCTTTCTGTTTCTGGCGTCCTTCCACTAGAGGCTGGCACCGCAGCTCTTTGGATGGTCTTTGAAAGAGATCTGGAAGAGGGAAAATTCATGGCTGAGAGTCATGTACCAACCTGCTGCCCCTCGCATTTGAAACTAGGTTAACTGAGATCCGGACCAGCACATGTCAGAACCAGAATCACCACCAGCCTTGTAAGAGCCCTGCCGTTTCTCCAAAGCAGCCCAGGCCAGTAGTCTGGTTTTGCCTGGCTCTTTGTGCCTCCCTGGTAGCCTAGGGCTCAGAGCTTCAATTCACCTAAGCATGGAGGAAAGGCTCGTTAAGCAGTGAGAAATTTTCTGAGAAAGGGAATTTTTTAAAGCAGAGTTGTATGAGGTATTCACCATTAGCTCAGTCTTAATCTTACTTAAGTCTTAGCGTGAGGGGAAGAAATGGATGTCTGTCCCCTAGAAAACTACTTGAGGCCTCTGCAGCACTCGTTTTTAATGGAAACGTGACTCCTAAGTGATTTCAGCATCCTAAGTTGTGAGTTGAGGAATGACAATCTGTGAATGAGCTCATGGACTAGAATATTCCTGTAAGAGTCACCTCATCACATGCTTAACTTGAGGGATTCAAATGTGTGCTTGACAAGAAAAAAATAGACAAATTTTATAAATAGTGCTACTGTTCCCTTACATTTTAAAACATTTATTCCAGGAGTGCCCTGGTGGTGTAGTGGCTTAAGGCTTCGGCTCTGGTAGTGTCAAGGCTGCAGCCTGGGTTTGATTCCCAGCCAGGGAGCTACCCATATACCAAAAAAAAAAAAAAAAATTTATTTCAGCGTGAATGTTTATACATCATATAGATGAAGATATATTGTTGTACAGGTTCCTGTGTACAAACTCATGTGCATTCTACTTGATTGCCATTTGAATGACATTTTAAAGTTTTGTTACTAATACTTTTACCTTACACACACTGTAAGGCATCCTGGTCTTCTAAGGCTCTGAAACCTCTATCTTTTAAGAACCTGACATCTTGCTTAAATTTTTTTCAAACATCCTTAAATGTCAGATTGAACATTTGTAGTCACCAGAGCCAGTGAGGATAACTCCACCATACATCCCTTCCTCCCACCAGGCTCTGATCCTGAAGGAGCTGTCTGTGATCCGCGACCATGCCGGCAGTGCCTGCCTCCGGGAGCTGGACAAGAGCAACAGTCCTCTCACCATGGCTCTGTGTGGCTCCAAAGGTGAGTGTGCGCCTCCCAGCCACTGCCATTGTGGTATATTCTACTTAGGCTGGCTGGTTTTGTTCCAGAAAATGGAAGAATCATAACTTCAAACAGACCTTAAAAGGGCCTGTCTTTTTAAATCATATGCAGTTGGCCCAAACAACATGGGTTGGAATTGCACAGTTCTATTATATGCCAGTTTTTTAGAACTCAACTGTATTTTGGATTCACAGTTGGGAATCCACATATGCAGAGGGCTGACTTAAGTTATTCATGGATTTTTTTTTTTTTTTTTTTTTTTTTTTTTTTTTTTTTTTTTTTTCTGTATGTGGGTAGTTCCCTGGCTGGGAATCGAACTCAGGCTGCAGCATTGACAGCGCCAGTGCCGAAGCCTTAAGCCACTACACCACCAGGGAACTCCATTCATGGATTTTTTACTATACGAGCAGCTGGTGCCCCTCACCCCCACATTGTTCAAGGGTCAATTACAGATAGAAAAAGAATCATTTGCATTTTGGGGAGTTTTAACTCTTTTAGAGGACTTTGATAATATGTGTGGATTTCTGACTTTGAGAGTGCTTTAAGCCACTTTCAAACAACTGTTTTAAAAGCTAAGGATTTTTAAAACAACATATTTAGTGATGAAGCAAAACACTTTAATTTCCTAGTTAGCCAGGACCTTAAATCATTAGGTTTCATGATAACTGTGCTCAAATGCAAAACCTCCATGCTGCTGCTATTTCTGTAAATTTTTTTACAAAGTTCAACCTCTTTAACTTTGCCTTTCACCCCAGTATTCTCCTACTTCCTGCTCCTGGTACATATCCCACACTTTTCCCATTCTTGTGTCTTTACTTCCCACTCTTCTACCCTCTTTGAAATTCTCCACCTTCCCCCTCACTTTTTTATGTCTAAGTGAGAATATCCTCCAGAAGTCCAGGCTGGTTGCTACTGTCTTCCAGAAGACTCACTGGAAGTCTTTCCTCCAACCCAGAAATGCTGGTTCACTCCTGAGCACTGCAAGCCTCACTCTGCCCTCCCTGTGTTACATCTGTACCCTGCATTGTCCCCGTTCTGTCGCTTACTGTCCCTAGACTGTGAACTTGTTGAGTATAAGGGGCTATGCTGTACTATGTTCCTGTTTTACCCCATAGATCTACTTGCACTTCCATTAATTTTATTTCAGTAAATGAATATTATATTCCTGACCTTCCCAGGTTCCTTCATAAACATATCACAGATGATTGCCTGTGTGGGACAGCAAGCCATCAGTGGCTCCCGAGTGCCAGATGGTTTTGAAAACAGGTCCTTGCCTCACTTTGAAAAACACTCAAAGGTGAGCAGTGGTGGGTTAGGCAGGACTTTGAAGGACGGCTGTCAGCAGTGCAGAAGGGAGTAACTGTGAATGAGCTCATGGACTAGAATATTCCTGTAGGAGCTGCCAGCCTCGCAGCTCCTGGAGGTGGTATATAGGGCAGGCTCTGCTCAGCGCTATTATTCCCTCTTCCACCCAACTCAGATCTGTGAGACATGGACCAGTGCCCTCTTGTATATTTTCTCTCAAAGGAGGAAGATTCCAGGTCCCCATCCAACTTAGCCTAAGTATGGTCACGTACTTACACACATACATGTATATATACGTACACACATGTATATGTATACACACACGTATATATCCAATCTGTGCTTGTTTTGAGGGCATATACATAAAAGTGTAAGGATTTTAAACTAGTGATAGTATGAACCACACAGAAACGACCAGGAAATTCTAGGTTCTTCTCTCTGGAATTCTCATACTCAGCTTTTAAATGACTTCCATTGGCACTTGTGGTTTGGGTGCTAGTGTAAGCAGAGAGCAGGAGACAAACCCGTGCTGGGGTTCTGATACTCGGATAGATACCTATTAAATCTGTAGTTAGGGAACTGAGAGTAGATTTGGTCACTCAGTCAATTCTGGGTTTGGAGTTACTGTTATCCCAGTAAGGCACACATGCCCCAGCTCCTTCCCCGTGGACCTGCAGGCTTCCTGTCCTGCCCCTCCAGGGGAGGTAGGACAGCTGTACTGAGAGTACGTGGATAGTCTTTGCCTCAGGTAGCCTCAGGAACAATTTAGATCCTCTGCCCAAGATGAGTTCACTAGAGGTCAGGCAGATCAGTGGTCACTGGAATGGCATCTGCCTGTACTTGTCAGGCTCAGAGTTCAAAGGCAGCCTGACCAGTTGAGAGCAGAGGCCAGAGGCATCTAGACTTCTTGGTCCCTAAACCAGTGCTAGACTTCAGGATCACTGTGCTTTTCTAGAAATGCCTGTGAATATACCAACTGCCCCTTAAATGAAATGGGAAAGCTAGAGGTTGGCCTGTTCATCGAGATTTTCCTCTAAGAACACAGAGGTATCCAGCTCAAAGGCCATTTGACCGTTTCATAGAATGTTTTTTTATATGTATGTATTTTTTTACACTGTTATTAAAATGCATCTTTTGTATCATAATCACCCATTTAAAGTGTGCACTTCAGTGACTCGGTTATTCACAGAGTTGTGTGACCATCACCATTACCTAATTTTAGAATGTTTCCAGTGCCCCAAAGTGAAACCCCATGAACGTCAGAAACACATGGTTATGTTTTGGAGATGGATAGGCCTGGCCCACCGGAAGGACATCCTTAAGGGAGTCATTTCCTAGGGAATAGGCAGGCTACTTCTGTCAGCAGGTGCCCTCTGAGGTCCTTGCCTGCTCTGTGAATGGCAGCCCGGGCTTTGGTTTCTTTCCCTCTCCTGAGCCACTTGCCTGCCACTGGCACCCATGCCAGCCCTGGCTAGGACCTCACCCTCTTTGTCTCTAAGGATAGGTTGTGCCAAATTCTTAGGAAAGGGCAGATAATGAGATTACATTGGCCAGGTATTTATAGCCTAAAAGGTGGGACATTTTCTGAGTTGAGTGGGTTTTGGCATTGTGAACTTTCACCTTTTCTTTTTTGTTTGATTTTTCTTTTTATTCGACCTCTCTCTAGCTCCCAGCTGCCAAAGGCTTTGTGGCTAATAGCTTTTATTCCGGTTTGACACCAACAGAGTTTTTCTTCCACACAATGGCTGGCCGGGAAGGTCTAGTCGACACAGCCGTAAAGACAGCTGAAACAGGATACATGCAGGTAACTTGAAGCAGTGTAGGCCATTAGCCGCGGAGTGGGACAGGGCTCTGTAGATTTTGACTGCTGAATGTTTACATGTTTTGTACATGAGCTATAATTTATCAGGTCTTGATATTTAAAGGGGAAAATTAAGAAACTTGGGTGCCCTAAAAATAAACAAAAAAGGGTAATGTTAATGTTCTAAATCCTATATACTTGGAATGATAAAAACCAGGCCAGAACCACACATACTAGGACCACACCATTGAACCTCACCAAGCCTCTCTTTCCTAATAAATGGAAGTTGGGATGACTATACATACCTCCTGATCATTGAGAGGACTCTACTTTTCCCTTTGTAACTATTTGTGTAACTCATTATTGGTATCATTCTAATTGGCTCCAAGAACCTATTCTAGTGCCCATAGGAAGGCATAGAGGGATGGCTCCTTATCCACTGTGTACAGTTCTAGGATAATAGGTTCAGGTGGACAGGGCTAAACCAGAGAGTTTCCCATGCCTATCAAAGGTACCCCTAAGAACAGAGGAGTGGGAACTCATTCCTACTTTGTTCTTCCATAAGACCACAAGCTAAGGATTTTTTTTTTTTAATTAAGCCTAAGCTTGAATTTGTTTGTTTGTTTGTTTGTTTGTTTGTTTGTTTGCTTTTTGGTATGTGGGTAGCTCCCTGACTGGGAATCGAACCCAGGCTGCAGCACTGACAGCGCGGCAGCGCCAAGCCTTAAGCCACTACACCACCAGGGAACTCCCAAGGATTTTATTTATTTATTTTTTGTCTAATAATTTTCACTTCTCTGTGCACTCCATAATTTATGTATATTTTTTAATTTCAATGTTTTTATTTACTTCCAACCCCAGATAAAGTTAACACTCTAAGTTGCTGGGCCATTAACTTGCTGTGGCTCTGTTTCCCCTTTGTCGCCACTTGCAAATAGCCATGCTTGTCCAGCTGGGTCCCAGTTTGAGAACCATGGCCCTTTTCATGTTAGGAAACCATAATTGATCGAGATATGTGAATGAGTGGGCCAGAAAAAACAAGATGAATGAGGGTGAAAAAGGACTCACGTAGGTAGGCACCTATTTCCATAACCTCTTCTGTACCTCATGTGTCATAACCGTTATTTCCCTTTTAATCATCTTTTGAGGAGAAATTGCCTTTCAGTTTTGGAGTGTGCTACATTTGTCAAAAACCCAACAGACTGAAATGCTTTCACCACTCCTGCCAGAATGTCTTTTGACTTTCATTTTTGTCTTTACCTTTTTGAAGTAGAGTGTGACTTTCCCAGAACAGTGTGTTAACCTAGAACAAATTAGTTCTGGCATAAGGGATTTTTATTTTGAAGTTGCCTGGAGGGAGATTTCTTTCTCTTTAAGTCATTGAACCACCATCACGGTGCTGGCTGAGTGTGTTCTGCTGGTGGAAGGTTTTTCCCTGAGCAGGCTTGAGAAATGGCTGCTGCCTGCTGGTTCAAACACAATGCTGTCCCTGTTCTCTCTACTTTCTCCTGTCCCAGAAGAGGGTCTGCACCTGATCCTCTATAATTCATTTTGAAGTCCACAGGGGTCCTAGATTAAGTTGTGTTTAGAAATGCAAAGCTATTGCATTATTTTATACCTCAGGGAGAAAGGAAAGGCAAAGCAGGCTAGGAAAACAGTGTTTGCATAGTCCTTTGGGGGTGCTGGGGTTTAAATTGCATGGATTCTAAAACACACTAAAGTGCCGGAGGTTGGAGTATATTCTAAATCCCACTGGATAGGCTGGGAGGCACTCTTGGGTTTGTTCTTGCGGTCAGGGGAATCTTTTTAAGGGATTTCTAATAAAATGTTTTTATGTGATTAAAGTACTAGTAACCTTGAAACTTAGAGTTGCAGATCTCATCCTCTGCACATGTGACGTGTCTCCCTAAAGCAACTGAGCTGTTTCCTCTCTCTTTCCTTTAGAGAAGGCTTGTAAAGTCCCTTGAAGACCTTTGCTCACAGTATGATTTGACGGTCCGAAGCTCTACGGGTGATATTATCCAGTTTATTTATGGGGGAGATGGCTTAGATCCTGCAGCTATGGAGGGAAAAGATGAACCCTTGGAGTTTAAAAGGGTTCTGGACAACATCAAAGTAAGATTTAGCATTACATCTGGGGTGAGAGTGAGTGTTTTGGAGGACATTTTGAGAATGGAAGTACCCTTTGGAATATCAAACACAGTTAATGCGTAATCATATCTACCCAGTGACTGGTTTGGCGTTTTTCTTTTTGTGTTACTCTGCATAATTTTCCCGAATATTAAAGGAAAAATGTTTTCTCAATTTCAAAGTCTAGTCTTGGTAGTAATCAAGCACCAGTAGAAGAGGGCTTTGGTTTCTCTGTGTCTAGTCAAGTGTAATAGAGGCCAGGGTTATGAGTTACGGGTATTGCGTAGCAGGCACATTTCCCATACTTTACCTCAGGATAGATTTTGGCACATCCTTTTTGGAAGGTAGTTTGATGATACTGATCTGAGTTTAAATGGGGGTGCCTTTGGCCCAACAGTTCTACTTACAGGAATCTCCCCTACAGTAATGATCTAAATGTGCCACAAGTGATTTTCCAGCATTGTTTATAGTAGCGGCAGACCATCAGTGCAGGATAGCTCAGATGCATTATGGTCTGTCTGTACATTAGGATGATACACTGTCATTAAAACTGGGGAAATCCCATGAGCTTGGGGGTATAAGAGTCTTTTCACTCTTGAAATGGAAATGTTTGGGGTTTTTTAAAACAACAATTTGTATCTTTAATGCAAACCTGGGGTGTGGGGTAAAAGTTAGGGAGTAATGGAACAATACCCACTGAGTAGCCCAGAAGTCTTTGTGTAAGATGGCGTATCCGTTTACCCT
The DNA here is from genome assembly GCA_004026885.1 of Lyroderma lyra. Lineage (NCBI taxonomy): Eukaryota > Metazoa > Chordata > Mammalia > Chiroptera > Megadermatidae > Lyroderma > Lyroderma lyra. The sequence continues at coordinate 47,883 of PVJL010003222.1, forward strand.
GTTTTCACCCTCATATAAAAGGTAGAGTCTAAAATTGGTTTTAAAGGGAAAAACGTATCACAGATTTCTGCAAGCTCACTCTGAGTAAGGTCGTCTGTCTCTTACAAATTCATCCATGTAGTACTGTCCCCCTTCTCTGTCACTGCCATGCATCACACTGTTTCCTTTTACTACTTGAGGCAGTCTTCCCGTGCCAGGGCGAGCCTGCCCTCAGCAAGAATGAGCTGATCCTGACCTCTGAGTCAATCATGAAGAAGAATGAGTTCCTCTGCTGCCAGGACAGCTTCCTGCAGGTAAGCTCCACGGTGGCAGTGGCACCCAGCTCGGCTGTCACAAAAAAATGGGTTACCAGGTGCCAGCAGGTGAATTTTTGCCAACCAGCGTGAAGAATGTATCATTTATGTCTTTCACTCAAGTGTGTCCCTGTTAGGAAATTGCTTTAGCCAAAGCCCATCCCTATGAACACTTTCTTGTCTTGTGGACCAGGCCTTTCCTCAGTCATTCTGAATCCCAGTGGTTTGTATCAGTAATGGTATTGTTTTAATACCATAGCTTTTAAATTGCTCTTTCTCGTACCATAGTGTGGATCAAAAATCTATGGAGTCAGCCTTCCTTTCTCTTCCAGGGAGCTGTTAACCTTGATATCCTCTTAAAGTTTTTTAGTTTGTTTGGTTTTGTCTTATTAATTTCACTGATCTGCTGCTCAAGCATCTCCTTTCTGCTTATAACTGTGGTTATGATCAAAAGCAAAGGGATACAGAAACCAGTAAATGGTTTCCTTTGTGTACTGATTGGTAATTGAAATGCAGCACAGAATCAGCAGGAATGGGTCCCCTTCAGTACACCAAAAGCAAAAACCGCAAAGTGAAACTTTAGGAACACTTTTAATTAAGGAAACTCTTTCCTCCTTACTTTCGTATGTTGAGGTATGAAAGGTGACAGAAGGACTCTTCCAGAATTTAATACGTTTAAAATCAAGAGTATGGCTAGGTGGAGTGCCTTTGTTTTGATTTTTTTCCACAGGTTTTTCTTTTACTTTTAAACTAACAAATGAGAATTGCAGGTTTGTTTTTCTGCATAATTGTATTTACTTATTTGTATCTCTGTTTCTCCTTGAAGACCTTAACTGAGACAGGCTATGAGAAATACAACGAGGTAATGTACTCAGCGTGCTGTGGCTGCTGAGCACAAAGGAGCAGACGCACCCTAGCAGCTCTCAGCTATTTGCCAGCCCTAGAGACAGCAGGTTTCCATCCCAGCGCTGGCAAACACAACTTCCCTGTTCATCACTCTGGACTGGTTCCTTTCTTGCCTTTGACAAGGTTTAATGAGTGACCCAGTGACCGGCAGTGTTTGTTTATTCAACGAGCACTTGTTCATCCATCACTGTGTCACACGCCGTGCAGATCTTGGGAACACAAAGATGACTAAACGTGTCCTTGCCCCTCAGTGGCTCACAGTCTGATTAATTCAGATTTGCCAAGAGGGTCCAAAATCCACTGGCCAGACCAGTTCGTCTGAGCCCCTGAAATATTCCTTGGCCCTGGCCTGTGCCAGAGCTGAGGCAGCTGCTGAGTGGCAGTGAGCCCTGGCCCTGCCAGAGGCCGGTGCCCGTGCTCACAGGCGTACTGTGGAGTGAGTGTGAGAATTTAACTGCTGGTTAATCGTGTGATTAATTGCCTGCCAGTTGCCATGTTGTGAGTTCCCTGTAATACGCATGGGTTGATTCAGCTGAATTCTTATTACTAGCTTATTTCAGTTTTCATTTCTGCAAAATGAACTTTTTTTTTAACCTCCAGAGTGTCTAACTTGTGTGTGAGGAAAGTCACTCAGTCCTTTCAGCAAAGCCACTGGAAGGGGTCCCCGTGGGTGGCGGCCAAAAGATCTCATTTCCAGTGCTTAAGCTGGGGAATGGTTTGAAGTTTGTGCTCTCTACTCCTATGTGTACAAAGCTCCTCACGATGAAAATCCCCTGGGTCTGCTTGGCCTCGGGCTCTTGTTCCGGTTTCCCTGCGCCAACAGGTAGGGCAGCCTTTAACACCTGGCGATCAAATGGCTATGTCTGAGCCAAAAGGGCTTTCAGGACGCAACGACAGCTAGACAAGTAGGCTGGGGGAGGAAATTACCAGTGTGAAAGAGGCCCTTTACACTGAATGATACAGAAGAAAATGTAAGTGGCAACATGGATAAATGCCTGTGAGCATTCCTGCTGTTAGGCTGTTGTGCCGGGAGAGTGCTGCACGCCCTCTCTAGTTCTGGTACCCCCTCTGGTTTGCAGTAACTGACTGGATCGGAAAATGCAGTCTCAAACTCATAATTAGTCAGCGAGCTTGGAGATTTTCTCTTTGAAAAGAGTCTCCTGAGAATTTTCAAGTTCTTTCAAATTAATAAAAGTTTTTTCTGTATAGAATGGTGGCTGAGTGGCACAGTAAACCTCTGTGTATCTTCACTCTTTCTCAATAAGAAGGAGAGTTGGCCAAAAAGGGCAGTCCAGAGAAAGCCATGTTCATGAACAAGGGATAGCCAAGGTGTGATGGATACTCCAAGGTAGCACCTTGGTCACCTGGCCTCCTAAGAGACACACCGAAATTCCTAGTTGACAGAGAAGACATTGCAGAAACCCCTGCCCCAAGAGCAGACTTTGGAGAATGATCTGACTTCATGGAGAGGCCCGTCACCGTAGCTAAGCCCCTGACCTCCATCAGCCCCTCAGTGTCTTTTGCTCTGGATGATGGGACTAATGCCATGCCACCTTGTAGGGAGTTCTCACTGAGCCAGGCAGTGGCTGACTGGGAATAGCCCATGAACCAGGGTCTGTTCTACTTCCAGAAAAAGTAGTAACTAGAAATTGCTAGGTAGTCTATGGGAGGCTAAAGAAATAGACTTCAGCAGGGTTAGGGTAGAACGGGGTTAGTAAGTGTTAACTCACAGGGTTTATTTTTGCAGAAGTGGGGCTTCTGATCCAGTTGGCTTTTCTAAACATTTGTTTCAGACTTCAGGCGTTTTTAGCTGTGTGACATTAACTGAGTGGACTTCTTGCAGGGCTTGCTGGTTTTCTCCTCGGGTGCCCCTCAGCCAAGCTTAGAATTGAGAAACAAGACCTCATGAGGCTTTGCAGTCACCACAATATGCAGTCCACTCTCGGGCCAGCTCACCGGTCTGCCTGTGTGTGTGGATCTGTCCTCAGCCATCCATGCAGAGCAACTCAACGCCTGCAGTTGGCCAGAGTGCCGTTCATGCTCAATGTCATGATTTATGCACAGTCATTGTGGTAAATTACATTTCCCAAAGGGCTGCTGAGGGGGAAATACAGTCTGTCCACTCTCCTCCTGTTCTCAAAAATGCTCCTGGATCAAAACAGCAACCAATTGCTGTTCCCAGGATTGCATTATAGTGACTGCTGAGGGACCGCTGCTGCTGCATGGCGTGTGCCATCATCTCACCTGAGGAGTGCTCTAAGAGTCAGTCCCATAGCACTTGATGTGTGACCCCCTGAGAGCAGGACTTAGGTGGCTGTGGCTCATTAAAGCACACCACACCCCTCTGGAAGCACTCCCCAAGAGGAGGTGCTTGGTGATCCTGGTTCTAGGAGTGACCACGAGGCTGGATTTATTTCATAGACATGCAATCGGTTGTAAAACAGATGGACTTTCCCCTTTGAGTGGCTGCTAGAAAACTTTGAATCAGGTCTGTAGTCTCTAGCCCTGCCCTGTGAACCCTCCATGTGGTGTAATTTTCACCTTCCTTGCTCCATTTTGTTGCCACCCTAGGACTTAAGAGTACTGTTCTACAGCAAGAATAGCAGATATACTGATATTTCACTTCTAGCTTTTGAGAGTGGCTTCCAGGAATCCTTCCAAAGTTCTAATTGTATAATATATGGAAAAGGAGTATGAGACTGTGGGAGGGAAGCAGAGGTGAGCATCACAGAGAAAGAGAAACTAGGTTTGGGAGTATTTCCTTTGAAATGAAGGCAAGCGCAAAGCTCATGTTTGAAATGTATGAGGTCTAACAATTAAGTTAGCAACTCATCCTAGAAAAAGTGCTATATACCTCACTGCTGAATACCACTACGATCACCTTCAAAGTACTCCCTTTGGGAAGCTGTGCACCGATGCCAGCATCTAGTTCGCCCTTCAAAGCAGTTTTGGAACTCTTTCTGGAATGGCCATCAGAGCTGTTGTATGACTCTTGGTGTCCTGAATGTCATCAAATTCCTTTATCTTCAGGTAAAGAAAAAAGTCACTGGGGGTCAGATTAGGTGAATAGGGAGGGTGTCCCAATACAGTTACTTGTATACTGGCTAAAAACTCCCACACAGACAGTGCCGTGTGAGCTGTTGCATTGTCATGATGCAGGAACCACAAGTTGTTGGCAAAAAGTACAGGTGGTTTTCATCGAACTTTTTCATGCAGCCTTTTCAGCACTTCCAAATAGTAAACTTGGTTTACTATTTGTCCAGTTGGTACAGAGTCATAATGAACATTCCCTCTGACATCAAAAAAGGTTAGCAACGTTGTTTTGACTCTTGATTTGGACTGATGGAACTTTTTTGGTCATGGAGAATTGGCTGACTTCCATTGTGCACTTTGATGCTTTGTTTCAGGGTTGTGTTGGAACCCCATGTTTCATCACCAGTGATAACAGAACCCAAAACACCGTCTTGCTTCTACAAAAGTTCTTGGCAAACTACAACTCTCCTTTGCTTTTGTTCATATGTGAGCTCCTTTGGGACCATTTTTGTATACACCTTTCTCATGCTAAGATTTTCAGCTAAGATTTTCCTGTTTCCCTATCGATGTTTACTTATCAATATGTCTGCTGTGCTTCTCACAGTTACCTGACGATTTTGGCACACAGTTCAACGAATTTTTGCAATGTTTTCATCCATTCTGCTCATTACTGGCTGTCCTGACCTCTTCATCAGTGACGCTTTCTGTCCCCTCAGAAAAACATTTAGCTCCTGAGCCACTTTCTTTGCTCAAGCCCGCTCCTACCTCTTTGGAGTATACTTTCCCCTATTAAAAAAAAAGAAAAGAAAAACATTCAATCCATTTGCACACTGTACACTGCCATTTTCTTCATGCCATTATCCCCATAAATTTGGATTAACATGTTCCTGATTTCACTTCCACTCTTGCCAAGTTTAACAAGAAATTTAATGTTTGTTCATTGCTCTAATTCAAGCTCAATATTCCTATGACAGCGCATAAAAACACGTAACAACAATAATGAACACCACTCAACAAGACAACACCACACATCAAAACAAACACAGCTATGAGACACAGATATACCAAGGTTATGAAACCTTACTGAGTTGTTTGTACAGTGCTGCCAATGTAAGTGCACAGTAGCAAGTTCACAAACTTAATTGTCCAACCTCGTATATATGTCCATGAAGCTGTGCTTTAGCTTGTAAGTATTTAAATTGATCATATGGTTTCAGAAGAAATTCTCAAAAATCAATCAGTCTAAACACGAAAGGTATATATGGTATACTCCTACCTGTTCTGAGCTATGTGGATGTAGGCAGCATGGTATGCCAGGAGAGTAGAAGAGAAAGTGGCAGGTGTAAGGCTCCTTCTGGTGTCACTCCCATGTGCTATAAAGGGTGGCCTAGCTGTGCCAGGAGAGTGGCAAGTGCGTGCCATGGCTGAATCATCATTGGAGTAACAAGGCCTTAGAAACATCTAAACCAGTGAATGATGTGGCCAGGTCGTATTCCTTCAAAAAACATTTTGTTACAGAACTTATATCTATAATATATTGTATCCCTTATAGCATATATTTAGCTGTCACTAAAATATGATAGGTTTTATTACTGAAGTTTATAAAACACATTGTATAATCCAGATTACTGAGAAATATATAACTGATGTTTGCTGTTTAACCTTTCAGGAAATAAAAAAATTCATCAAGGGGGTTTCTGAGAAGATCAAGAAAACCAGAGATAAATATGGCATCAACGATAATGGCACAACAGAGGTAACCGCCCTCCCTGATGGGTTAGGAGGGACACTAAGAACTGTTCAGGTGCTTCCAGCCCTAACTCTGTACTTGGTTTTGTTCTTCTAGCCCCGTGTACTGTACCAGTTGGACCGTATCACCCCGACCCAAATAGAAAAGTTTCTCGAGACCTGTAGGGACAAGTACATGAGGTACTGATGCTAATTGTCTTAGACTGCCGTGTCATCACATGGTTCTCTCATATCCTGTTTCCCTGTGGAAGCAAATACGCAGCAGCACCACTTACTGACTGCCAGTAGTTGAGCAAGTTCTGTCACCTCTTATCTAGGAATTCTAGTGGGTAAATAAACTGGATTCACCAAGATGTGGAAATAATTGCAAAGACATTTCCAAGTGTCCTCTCCCCACAGAGAAACTAATATGTTTGGTAGGTGCCAGCTACTCTTGTCTGCCTTCAGTGCCATTTGTTAGCAGAGCTTTTAGATCCTCTCCAGGCAATAGGTGGTGGGGCCCAGTCATTGCATGCTGAGCTTCTTGTCCCCCTTTTGGCACATGTTACTGATCTGTTCCAGTTTCTTCCTTTGTCACAAGCACAACCCGGCTCGTTGCCAATTTCTTCCTGACCCTATGGCACCTGCATTTTTTCTGAGGAAAGGAGATAACCAGAAGCCTCTTCCCGGCAGTTTTGCTGTACTTTTCACCCGTGTCTTCTCCTTCTAGGGCACAGATGGAGCCAGGCTCTGCAGTAGGCGCACTCTGCGCCCAGAGCATTGGCGAACCAGGCACCCAGATGACCCTGAAAACTTTCCACTTTGCGGGCGTGGCCTCCATGAACATCACGCTGGGTGTGCCCCGGATCAAAGAGATCATCAATGCTTCCAAGGCCATCAGGTGCCCTGCCTCCATTTCCCTTCTGTTCCCATGTTTCTTGAGAAACAGTGATTCTCTTGTCACTTGAGATACGCAGATGGGCAATGTCTCAACTTCGGTGCCATGCTTATGTTAATCATATTTTAGTTTTTAAAAAACCCACTCAATGGGAGTTCCCTGGTGATGTAGTGGCTAAGGCTGCGGCGCTGTCAACGCTGCAGCCTGGGTTCAATTCCCAGCCAGGGAACCGCCCACATTAAATAAATAAATAAATAAATAACAAAAAATGACCCACTCAAGAAAAAATAAGTTAAAACTGAATACAGTCAAAGTGGAAATAAGTGGTTCTTTATGGCCACAGGTCAATGAAAGAGAGAAAGAAAAAAACAAGTGGAAAAATGGTAGCAGTGTGTCATTGTAGATTTCAAGCTTCTGATGTCATATTCCTGTCTAACCAGGCCTGACAATGTGTCTGCAGTTGGGCTCTAGCCATATTCTGTGACTCCCACATGATTTCATGGTAGGATTTGTAGGTAATCTGAAACTAGAAATAATAGGAATATATTACAGTGCATTTGATGAGAAAATGATGATTCACCTGTGATCTGAATCTAAGAAAATGATATGTAGCATTATGTGAAAGAAAGCTACACTTGGTTCTAAAATAGCAACTGTAGATGTCCAAGGTGGCAAGAGCTCTGCCTGTGTCCTCTGGGCTGGTCAGCTATCTCCCACGAAAATATGTTCAGGGGGTACCATCCAGGACAGTGAGGACAGAAGCTGATAGCTAGTGGTTGCAAGAGTGAAATTGTCCTGAAGAGGGAGTGTTGGGGGTGGGGGAGAGGGATGTGCACGCTACAGTGCACAAGGGCCAAATTGCCTCAGGGAACAGAACTAAAATAACTACTTACTAGGACCAAAAAGGAAGAGGTAGGTTCACTTGGCCAGGAAGAATGTTCTGAAAATCATTTTATTCACTGATCAAGTGGGTTGGTTGCCTCATGAGTTCCAAAACTAGTAAATCTAAATGAGACTGTCTGAAGGAGCGCACCTGACACAGTGAATGCTCAGTGAATTGCAGTTGCTTTTAGCATCACAATTCTGAATAATCAGTTTTAACAGAGCAACGGTCTTACTCCTTGTGCCATAATCATTTTCCTTTCTGTCTCATAGCACTCCGATCATCACAGCACAGCTAGACAAGGATGACGATGCGGATTACGCTCGCCTTGTGAAAGGGAGAATTGAGAAAACCCTCCTGGGAGAGGTAAGGGACATCCCTCTTAATAACATGAAAACTGGATCAGCAGCATTGCAAAGAAGTATAAAAACCAGTTGCAGTGGATGTTCCAGTCATTGTGTCCACACTACTCCATCCTTAAGAAGTATAGTTAGCAGTAAGTCTTCCTAGGAAGGCTGACAGGACCAGTTAACCTTCTCTTCTTCTGACACTGCAGATTTCAGAGTACATTGAAGAAGTGTTTCTTCCTGATGATTGCTTTATTCTCGTCAAGCTCTCCCTGGAACGGATTAGACTTCTGAGACTGGAAGTGAGTCACGTAATTAAATGTGTACAGGAAGTCATCCTCTGTGAGTCCCAAGATAGGGCTGATAAACTAGGGCAGGCGTGAAGCAGGACACAAAGAGCATTGCAGAGGCTGTCTTTGGTTGCTCTTTTGTCCGAGTTGGTTGTGCCTTCACATTCTTTCTTTTTAAACCTGACCATGACACAGACTTGCCTTCAAAAGACAGCACACAGGAAATTAGTTGAAATGTGCAGTCCGTAATACCCATTCATTGTGACAGAGTATTACAACAATTGGTCTCCTTGTCTGCGTTCCCAGTGTCTGGAAGAACCACAGGGCTGGCGGTGTCTTACATATGTGTGGCCTCCAGCACCAGCACAGCGCCTGGCTAGCTCAGTGTACATGTTTTCAGATGGCTGGGTTAACCTGGCTTATTATATTGGCATTTACGTATAGATAACAGCTGCAAGATGATCAGCATTTCTCGGACAGACTGAGGTCGGGGGTGAAAACTTGCTGGCACCTTCCTCTTTGTCTCAGGTAGTTAAAATCAGTACTAATCTTATGGCCCATTCTCTCAAGTACCAAGTTCATGTGTTGTCCGTGGGCCGGATGACCCAACTTGAGCAGCCAGTTCCCCAGGCTGGGGAATTCTCTAGCCGGGCTCTGGCCGCCTGCCTTGCAGCTCTTTTACCAGAAGAGCCGAGTAGCATTGAGTGCAGCCCCCTGGCCGGTGTGGTGAGAACAGTGGTGGTGAGGTCAGGAAAGGGGAGGCTTCACTGACGTTTCCACCTTGTCCCGGTCTTGCACCTCCCGCCTCCCCAGAGTCCTGACCCCATGATTGTTGCCACGAATTGAACGTGCATTTTTAATGGAGGTGGGGGAGAGGGTATTAAAATTCTTTTTATACTCTCTTTATGAATAAAGCACAAATATACATACAGCACATAAATACAATACTTGTATTAAAATTTCATGGAGGGTAGAGACAGTAGGGGAAATTGGCTGAAAAAGGCTTCTTAAAGGAGCAGTGATGAAAAGGGCTGAAAAGCACTGGGGTTGTGGCTGTGAACCCGCCAGTAACGGCACCCTCACGCAGGTGAACGCCGAGACGGTACGGTACTCAATCTGCACGTCCAAGCTCCGCGTGAAGCCCGGCGACGTGGCCGTCCATGGTGAGGCTGTGGTGTGTGTCACCCCCAGAGAGAACAGCAAGAGCTCCATGTACTATGTGCTGCAGTTCCTGAAAGAGGACCTCCCCAAGGTGAGACAAGTCACCCTTCAGGGGCCCTGCCCAGCCTGCTGCCCAGGAATTTGTAAAGGGAGAGACCACATTTGCCTCCAACGTGAACATCTAGGTGTCACGGGGTCCCGAGGGCTCTGTCACTACAGAGACTTGGGTGGCACCCCATTTCTTCGTTTCTTCCTTGCCACACCCCTAAGGAATCAGTTGGGTTTTTCACCTTCTTAGCACCGCTGTACCAACTCTGCCTATTAGGTTTTCTCTCTGTTCTCTCATAAAACTGAGGGTACAATGAGGCAAGTCGCCTGAACTCGTGCTTTTCTCCCTAATCCCCCAAACAGGGCACAGGCACTTCTGGGTTGTTACGTGAGTGATAATCCCCACTGAAGGACGGGCCTACCGAGGTAACAAACTCAGTGCGTGACGGTCCCAGTCTTCACAGCCTCTGTGTCTCTGGGTACAGGTGGTGGTGCAGGGCATCCCCGAGGTGTCCAGAGCTGTCATCCACATCGACGAGCAGAGCGGCAGGGAGAAGTACAAGCTGCTGGTAGAGGGCGACAACCTGCGCGCAGTCATGGCCACCCACGGTGTGAGGGGCACCCGAACCACCTCCAATAACACATACGAGGTAGTGCTTACACCCAGGGTCACCTTACAGCTGTTCGGTCGCCCTCGGTGCCCACCCCAAGCCCTCAGCTGGTTCCTGGAGCACTTCCAGGCCCTGCCCTTGGCCCCAGGTCCACCGCTAAAGCTCCGTGTCTAGAGAAGGGCATGGGGCTTGCCATCAACATGTAAGGCAGAGGAGGACGTAGAAGGAAGCAGGGTAGCACCCAGGACGTGGCTGCGTCACTCATCATGGCTCTCCGCAGGTTGAGAAGACCCTGGGCATAGAAGCTGCCCGGACAACTATCATTAACGAAATCCAGTACACCATGATCAACCACGGCATGAGCATCGACCGCAGACACGTGATGCTGCTGTCCGACCTGATGACCTACAAGGTTTGTGGGAGGTGCCTGGTATCAGCAGAGCGAAGCTGTGAAGCTTCTGAGCTTGTAAACTACATAACTGTGACATGATGACCACCTGCAAGGGAGAAGGAGGTGTCACCATCACCCAAAAACTGAAGTGTGGTGCTAGGTGTTCGGGCAAAATTCCAGGATGAAAATTGCAACCTCGTGGCATGAAGTGGAATGTGACTTTTGTTTTTATTATAAATTTTATCCTACAGCAAAGCTAGCCGTTGACAAAAACCCAGGGATTTCCTAGGAAACCAGTTTATTCCCCGTGAAACCCATTCATCACAGTTCTGTAGCCATTTCTAGGTAAAGAGTAAGTTAACATGATCTGCTGCGGGAGCTGAGGTTGGTTGCTAGCTTGCTTAGTTATACATATATATATACACACACACATATTCCCCCTTCCCCCCAAAAAACAAACCATCTTCCCCCCAAAGTGGCAGGGCAACAGGTTCTCCTAGCCCTCCTCGTTCGGACTGTACTATGCCGTAGAACGTGTGTTCTGTTAGTGTAATGGTGGGCATGCCATTTTCACCCTTTTTAGTGGAGGTTCTACTTTCCATGTTGTCACATAGTGTTTAGAAGTATGAATGAAAGCACCTCAATGTACATAACTCTGTCCCTGCTTTGAGGCGTTTAAATTGAGTTTTGAGTTCTTTGAGCCAGGATGAACATCTTCGGAAGTCCTCTCTTTTCTTAGGAGGGTTGTAATTGTAGCTCTCTGTTCCCAATTCTTTGTTCCAAGGCCCTCCCTAGTTGTGAGCGTAAAGACCCATGCTGTCAGTGACTAATGGCTGCCGTGGGACACAGGTGGGACAGGTAGCTGTTAGGACCCTGTTCAAACCTGAGGCTATGACTTAAATAGCTACTTAGCTGATCTTTGCTTATTATGCTAAGTGGATAGGGTTTGGTCCTGAGCTTTCATGAGTGGCACAGGTACCAGTCTGACACACTCTCCGCTGGCACAGGGTGAAGTCCTGGGCATCACCAGGTTCGGCCTGGCCAAGATGAAGGAGAGCGTGCTGATGCTGGCCTCCTTTGAGAAGACGGCAGACCACCTCTTCGATGCTGCCTACTTTGGGCAGAAGGACTCCGTGTGTGGTAGGTGTGGTGTTTTCTAGGAGCTTCACCAGAGGCCGTGCCTGTTTGCCATGTAGACCCTGGTGGGGGCTTCCTGGGAGGTGAACAGCTGGAGTAGGCAGAGCTTTTATTTTTGAAGAATAAGTAAGAGTTGGAATGTTTTTAGTCTCCAAAACCTGAATGGACATACTGCACCCCCATATCTGTTAGAAGACTGACAGTTTGGGGTCCAAGAGGAAAAGACCAACCCTGGGAGTGTAGGAGCTTTTCCGGCCCATGGAGTTACACTTGGCCATGCCAGGCTTGCACCCTCTGTGGTGCCAAGGCTGGCAGGAGAGGGGCAGTGCCAGGTGTCCCTGCTGTCCTAACTCCCTGGGAAAGTCAGCCAGCATGCCTTTTACATTTGTTGAGCCACTGTGCTAGCTATCTAATATGCTGGTTGGTATCCCAGCACCTCTGTGAGGTGTAGTTATTCAACCCTTTTGCAGGTGAAAAGACCGAGGGAACTCGCTTGCTGGCCTTTGAGTCTGACTGTAGTCTCGCCCCTGCGCTGGCCTTGTCCCCCCAACCACACAGTGCACCTGACAGTCCTGGGGGAGAGGGAATGTGAGCAGGAGCTGCCACAGCAGTGTCTGCTGCCCACTGGCTCTTCCTTGAGCCTTGTATTAAGGGCCACTTTACTCAAGCCTCTCATGCCAAGACCCTGCAGACCCCAGGTGACAGCTTGTAAAAGGTTGGGGCACAGCAAGCTCAGTAGCCTGCCAAAGTCACACGCTCAATCAGCCCGAGCAGGGATCCAAGTTCGGCCACCATTCTCACCTCCAGAGCTCTGCTTCCTAGTGGCCGTTTCCCATCTCACTTGGATGGGTTTGCCAAACAGGTGCCAGTCAGCTGGGTCCCTGGTCGGTGCACTCCTGTCTTTTGCTCCTAAGATTAACTCGTTCTCTTTTCAAAAGGCACAGTTTGCAGATGAAGGGAGAACAAAATTACCTGATTCTTTAAGGTAATAAACAGTGAAAGGGACAAGAAAGGAGTAGTGATTGGGCCAAGAGAAGGCCAATGCTAAGGTAAAAGTAGGAGTGAGACTGCTGGACCCTGGGCCCTCTGGTGGCCCCGCCCACAGTCACCTCACTCCCTGTCATGGATGAGTAGTATGGTGACCCGCCCAAGGTCAACCAGTTGATGGGTAGTAGAACTGGGACTCAGATCCCAGTTTCTAGCTCCTAAGTAAGCAGTCCTGCTGGCCTGACAACCCCCCCCCCAGGTGTTGAGAAGCTCTCTAATCTCCTTTCTGGTTGGTTTCAGGGGTGTCCGAATGCATCATCATGGGGATTCCCATGAACATCGGAACTGGGCTCTTCAAGCTGCTCCACAAAGCCGACAGGGACCCGAGCCCTCCCCGGAGGCCCCTGATCTTTGACACGAATGAATTCCACATCCCCCTTGTCACATAGTCCAGGGAGGAGGGGACCATTCCTGACCTCGGCTCCTTGTCCTGTTTAAAAAGGGGCTCCATGCCAGCAGTTGGAGAAGGTTCCCTGCACACCGGCTAACCCTGACCACACCACAGTGCCTGGTCGGGACAACTCTATTTTGTCTGTCATCTGAAATCTAAGATGTGAACAGCTCTGATCCCCTGCCCACCCTGCCTCCCTGGACTTAGGAGGCCCTGCCAGGCATCTTCACTCCTTCCCACTCAGCTGTCCACGCATTGGCTCCCAGGGGTGTCCCACACCTGCCCAGGAGCCAATCTGAGTCCCAGAGCCAGGGCACAGTCCTGGTCTTTCTGTTCCTCAGTTATCCTCAGTGTGACTACTCATGTAAATATTACTATTATTTATTTGTTCAGTTTGAAAATTTTGGAGTTTTTGTTATTTTGTTTTACTTTTGAAGCCAAGAAGCTATAGAAACTGAGAAAGCCCGCACTGAAGCGTCACTGGAAAAACTGGTTGAACAAACAGGGCTGTCTAGGATTTGTAATTGAGCTGAGACTGTTGTGAGGCCCAAGCCGCTCTGAAATGCCTTTCACAGATACCCTGGGCACCCCGTTGTTTTCGTCTCCCTCCAGTCCCCACAGCTGTGACACTGCCTTGTCACTCTGCCTTGTGACAAGAGTCACACCCATTCTTCAAGGCCTGTAGAAGGCTGGCTGGCGTTTGGGGCCTGCAGAGGTGATGTTTCCGGTGCACACAGAGGTGAGGAATATAGCTGGTCCAGGCAGCCTGCATTGGACAGGTGCCGAACTGGGGGCCTCAGAAGTGCCCCAAGGGCAGTGGTTGGGAGAGGGCCCTCCCGGGTACAGGCAGGTGCCAACTATAAGGGGTAAAAGGGCCACCTAGACAGGAAGGGAGGAGACCCAAGTGGGTGTGTCATCTGAAGCTGGGGACCTGCCCCAGCTGATAACAGCAAGCTCCATGAAGGGTAAATCTACTGTGACAGTAGAAAGCACATGGCAGGCTTCAGCAGGCTGTCCCAGGGAGGTGCCCATTTAATCATCGGCTCAGGCTTCTGCCAGAGACTGCACCATCGCTGGGGGTTGGGGGTGGGGGGTGCAACATGGGGAAGAAACGTACGTAGCTGGCTTTCTGGGGGGCAGAAAGGTCTGCTCCTGAAGACAGTGTCCTTTGTACTGACTTGGCTCCTTAGGGTTGGCCCCAGAGAAGAAATGGTGATGGCTGCAGCTCCTCTCCCTGTGGAGAGCGTTCTGTGGAGCCTGTCCCTCCCTGCCTTGCCCAGAACCAAGTCCCACAATTCTTACCCTTCCACCTCAGTGGGGCCTTGGAAAACCCAGGCCGCTTAACTGGGAGTGGGGTGATAGTGAAAGGAAGGGCTCTGACCCTCGCTTCTGGCTTCGTGCACTTGAAGTCTGAAATGGCGCAGCCTGTTTGTGTCATTGTGTGAAGCCACTGGAAGAAATAACAGCCCAAAGTGAAGAGGTGGGGGTTTATTGTTGAGTGAGAAGATGGTTTGGATGATTAAAGAGATGGATGTGGTAAGAGAGGGGAGGCTCCAAGAATTCAAGTGGTATTTTATGGACTTTGCTTACATTGTTAGGACGTTCCGAGCCAGTGCTGCTGAGGCCCTTCGTATAACCATTGGTTCTGGGGTCTGTTAGAATGAGTGCTTTCTCTCCCATACGGATGTGACTCTGAATTAGGAGTTCTTGACTCAAGTTATTTGGGGCCAAGGCTCACATTTAAAATTCTGTTAAAATTTGGTCCACCTGCACCCGGTAGGGTGACCTATGAACTTCTCTTAGGTTATCAATGATGTAGGGGGGCAAATGCCCTTTTTCTCCATGTTCAGCCCTCCTATATCTTTAAAATGAGCTATCCTGGCTCAAGATGACAAAGTCTGTTAACACACTTATTCGGGGTTGCCAGTTGAGATCTATCACAGGCACTGCTGCTCTCACGACCTGCCACAGCCACAAAGCTGCCTTCCTGAAAACTTGCCTGGGACGTATGCCTCAGGCCTGATCACACCCAGGGCTGCTGGGTACACGAAGGGCTGGGGTGGGTGGCCTGGGATGGCAGGAGGGAACACCAGCGCCCCTTCCTGTGTGGCACATACAAAATGAGGGAGGAGAGTGTGGCAGTAGCATGTAATCGAGACGTGTCACCAGGCGCTCATCTCGCCTGAGTATTCACTGGATGATAGAGCCCGTGTGTGGCTGTGATGGGTACAAGCGCGGAGTTGGGTGTAGATCAGCATGTGGCATTCTGGGAACAGGCGGGTTCTATGACGGAGCTCCACACCCAGTGAGGAGTGATGTGTCCTGTAGGCACCGGCCCTGCTGGGACCACTGGCATAGCCAGCGTCAGCTGGTGAGCCCTACTCTGCCCTCCACTGTGTGTTCCATGGGCAGGTGTTAAAATTCTCCCTAATGTGATCTGTCCCAGCACTGGGCTTAATGGCAGGCACAGATCTGGAAGACCAGATAGCAATGTATTCTCAAGAGTGAGCTCAGTAGAAGATTAGGATTTTACTCAGAGCCTGTTTAAATTCTGTCTCATCCATTAACATACATATTTCTGTCTAGTAATCTGTCTCATCCTTTGCCCTTTTTCTGTCTTATACAGGGGATTGAAATAGCTATTGACTCAATTCTAGCCCCCTGCTTTGCTCAGCACTTTGAGAGTAGGAGCAACATTCTAGAGTCTTTCAGTGTCTTTGTCAGAATTAAATTATGGTATCATGTTTCTATTTTAGAGTTTATGTGGATTCACATTGATTCAAGTCTGATTGAACCTGACTCTGTATAATGATTGTTTTTCTTAAATATTTGCTGTCTCTTAGCAGGACTCCATTTTTCTACCAAAATTCAAGAGGAAGAACTTGCTATACATAAAACTGTAGCAATTTATCCCTGAGGGTTGTGAATGAGATGATTGGGATACATGTGGGCTCTGACTCCTAAAATAATGTCCCCTGCAGCAAGCCTACCTCTCCAGTGCTGGAAAAAGCAGTGAGCGCCCAGCACCACCCCTGTGATCCCAGTGGGAGATATGCAGTGTCTCCTAAACCTGTGCACTTGAGGTGCCTGCCACCTGACCAGGGTCAGGTACCCAACTTGACTGTTCTTTCTTTCATTCATCAAAAAGGGCCTACTGTGTCCAAAGAACTGTTCCGTACTAGAAGTGCAGGAGTAGACAAAACAGGTGAATTAGATATTAATGCATCTGAAAAGAATTCTTCTGCAGAAGTGGGTGGAGCAAAGAGGTTCTGGATTAAACTTGCAAAAGCGCGGCCACCACAGTCTAGGGCAGGCACATCTGCCCTCCCCAGAGACAAAGAGGTCCCTTTGAGCCAGAGCAGTCCTGGTTTCAGCCTCCTCCCTTCAGGGCTATTTAAGCCCCTTATTTGGCCTCCTTCCCTTGAGCTTGATTCTAGAGGGAGTGCCCTGATTGGAGGACACAAGCCAGCAGTCACTGGGAAAGGCTGCTACTGAGCTCTCCCCAACCCTAATATACTTGTAGTAGTAACGAATGGACAGTTAAGTCCGTGAGTATGTGTTAGGCTTCTGCTCTGTCCCTGGTAGTGTGCTGGGCCCTCCGGGAAGGTCCCTGAATGCATGGGCCTTACCTTCTGGTCTGGGTCATCTTGTGGTCAAAAACCTGGGTTCCATGATGAGACTTCAAATTCAGAATTCAAGTCCCAATTTCTCCTTGGTGACCTTGACCTAATGACTTAACCTTTCTTTGCCTCACACTTTTATAAGATTGGAATGATAGTGATACCTAACTCATTGGATCGTTGTGAGGTTTCAGTGCCATCATTTAAGTTGTGTGTACAGTGCCTGGCACAGAGTACACACACTCATTAAGTATGTTTACAGTTATGCTGATTATCACTGTTTTACTGAAAAACATGGTCTAGGAATTCACAACTAAAAGCCCAATCCCCTAACCCTTTTTAATGGACTGGGATGGAGCTGCTCTTCATGGCCTTGCAGATCAGGTCTCCCTGGAATCAGTCCTGCCGCAGCGCTCAGCAGACCTCGGGGTTTCACAGCAAGGAGGAAGGAGACTAGGGAAGAGAACTGGCATTTGGCAGTCGTGTGGCTGAGGACTTGAACCATTTACCTTGGGCCATAAAGTAAATGTGACCTCAGTTTAAGAGTTGTGGATAGTAAGATTAACATAACTCAGATTTCTTTTTTTACAGAGAGAGATGGATATTGCTCTATCTACACAGGTTTTTTATGTAACAGGGTGTATCATGAGGTAGAACGTACACTTTTTTCTCTTTCAGAGAGAGGTTGCCATTTCACTCCTCAGTAAATGTTTTAAGAAACTGGTGCTGACGGTTGCCTTTGGGGATAGAAAATAGATGACTGAAGAACACAGGTGGAGGTGACTTATGTTCACTCTGTTCCGTTGTGCCTTTCTAATTGTGTTACCTTCCAAAGTATTGCCACTTTTTTTAAATCAGTAACTGATGGTAAAAAAAAAAAACAAGTCAGCTTGGAGCTGACTTTGTTCGGGAAAATACTTGGGTGTTCCGTTGTGAAAGCAGTTGCGTGGTCCCTTTCAGTTATATAAACATAAAGCAAGTAAGCACCAGCTATGGGGCTGGGGCTGGGGCGGGGGTGGGGGGATACTGGTATCAGTGTAAGGTGATAATGCGTAAGTTAACACGGCCTTAAATACCTAGGATTTTCTTTCCTGACATAAAAAGCCAATGGGGGCGCAAGCCACAAGCCGTCAGGGGCCCAGGTCCCTCTCAGCCTCACCTTTCACCATCCTTAGGGTGTGGCCCGGTCAAGGTGACCAATGGTGCCCCAGGCATTCTAGCCAGACGACTCTGGGAAAGGAAGCTATAGCACTTCCCTTCAAGGAAAGCTCCCAAAAGTTACTTGACATTTCTGTTTACAACTCTTTAGCCAGAAGTAGCCAAACCCAGCTCCAGGGGAGGCTGAGAAATGTCTTTGAGCTCTGGGTGGCCATGTGCGCGGAGCTAAAAGTAGGGGCTTCTGTTAGCAAAGGAAAAGGAAGGAACAGGAAGGGACAGTTGTGTCAGCCTCTGGTGTATCAGGATTTTTTCTACAAAGGTTCAGGTGTCCCCCTAAACTCCTTGGAACTGGACTGTTGCGGAGGAAGAGGCACCTCTTTCTCTTCAGAAAGAGATGGAGACCCTGACCCCTTCATTCTCCCCTTTTCCCCCCTTTCTTGCAAATTTTATGCCTGAGGTTTGATTTTGTTTTTTTAGTAAATTGACATTAATTTAGATCACATTCCCTTAGCAGGCTGTTCAAAATATATCTGGGGGGAGTTCCCTGATGGTGTAGTGGCTTAAGGCTTCAACGTTGGCGCTGTCAGCGCTGCGGCCTGGGTTCGATTCCCAGTCAGGGAGCTACCCACATACCAAAAAAAAAAAAAAAAGCAAAAAAAAACAATATATCTGGGCTGATGGAAAATATAAGTGCCAAACTCATTCAATAAATAATACTACTTCTTGTTTCTTGTTCACCTACTATATCCAGTCCCCAACACCCAGTGCTGGTATGGAGTTGTGAACAAAATCTCCATAGTCCCTTTCCTTGTGCAATTAATCTAGTCACAGCACTGTCCTACAGAAATATAATACAAGTCATGTATGTACAGCTAATCCCCATATAACACGGCACTTCTAGAGCAAGGTTCACTCTAACACAGTTTGAGAATTAGAGAAATCTCCAAACAACACAGAGCATAATAAGAGTTTTTAAGAGCAAAAAATATCTCATTTGAAATTGGAAAATTCCCCAAATAACACAGAATGTAATAAAAGCTATTAAAAGCAAAAGATATTTAATAAATATTATTATGTTATACTTTTGGTGAAAATTGCTTCAATAAAAATATTTCTGTTAATTATATAATAGTATGTTCTTTTAATTTTGGGGACCAACCCCCTTTTTTGTACCAGTTTTTTGTTTCATATAACACGGATTCACCTAACACACCATTTTAGGAACCTAATGACCGTGTTATATGGGTGTTACTTGTACTTTAAATTTTTCTGGTATCCAAAAGCACTGGTGAACTTAATATTAACAACATACTTTAACTCAAAATATCCAAAATATTCCAACATAAGCAACAAAAAATAGGAATGAGCCATTTCATATTCTTCATACTAAGTTTTCAAAATCCATTGTATGTTGTACACTTACTTAACAGTGCATCTCACGTTTCCAGTACTCAATAGCCACAAGCGGCCCGTAGCAGCCATCGTATTCCGATTGGAGAGCCCAGGTTAGTGGAAAAGAGAGAAAGCAAACATAATTACACTGGTCAGAGCCAAGGAAGTGGTGGCTACAGTGACAGAAGAGGGAGACCTGTTTCAACCAGGGGGTCTGAGAAGGCCTCCGCGAGGAGGTGGTGTTGAAGCTGGTACCTGAAGGACAAGGGGTAGGGTGGGCAGGAAGCCTCTCTGGAAGGGGAGAGCCTGGCACCTCCACGGGCCTTGGGCCACCCACGGGAAACCAGCCACACCCTCTCCAGAAACACAGAACCGGTGTTCCAGCTGAGCCGCGGCCCGAGAGAACGTCCATGGCGTCCTGCACTTTCTGCAGCTGGCCGCTCAGCTTCTCCACTCACCCTCCAGGAACTTCCCAGGGAGCACCTTTTGAGGCTTAAACTGGCCAGAAATCATTTCCGGTTTCCTGCTCACCTGGCCCCAAACCCAAGGCCCATTTGAAGGTGGATAATCCACACTCAGAAAAGGCAGCAAAAGCCTGGAGCGGAAAGACGTGAGTCTCACTGCCTTCGCAGGAAGCTTTTTGGCACAGAGTCTGCACTCTACCCTGTGTGGTTAGGGCCTGTGCTTCCAAATGTCCCCATTCCTGAAGGAGGTATTGCCCCAGGGGAAGCCAGGGGTCAAAAGAATCCTGCCCTCCGGTCTCTTCCACCCCCAGAGAATGGGTGTGACCAATTTATCACGTACAAATCAGGGAGCATGTCATAAACACCTGAGGCTGACGATAAACCAGATCCCCTCAGACAGCCTACACCAATGTCCCAGTTGTACCAGATAAGCAATTTACTCAGCCTTCTGTGAGACAGCGTCAGGGGTAGGTAGGAATCTGCAGTCTGTTGGTCTGGCAGACACGGTCCTGGACTAAGCTCTCCTAAGACTGAAGTTCTTCTGGTCATCACCCTGCCTGCCTCAGTAGCTCTGCCTCAGGCATGCTGCCTGCCTCCCCCAGCTGTCAGTCTCCCCGTCTCTATATTGGAGATTAAACTCAGCCACGTCTGCAGGCTGAGCACACGTCCCATTGGAAATGAGACAGAAAGCAACAGCACTGTCCCGGTTCAAACGGTGTGTACAGTCGCCTACTGACACCTTGAATTTAGCCCGGGGAGACTAGGCTGACAGACGTACCACTAGAAATGGGACAGTACTGTTGTTTTCTGTCCTGTTTAAAACGAGACGTCTGGTCAGCCTGCGTGTCTGTCTACTTCAGTACATCTTGCGAGGTATCCAGGAAGTTGGGGGACTGCGTTGTCTAGCTATGTTGCCAGAACTCCAGGAGCCAGGCACTGCTGATAGAGTCTCCGGTCTTCAGTTCCTCTGACACTCACCCTCCTCCCTTTTAGGAGTTGTCCCAAAAGTGAGCCCCATGACTGCCAGGGAACCAAGCCCCCGTGGCAGTGTGTGCTACAGCTTATCCGGTCGGTCCCTAGCTTCTTCCTTCCCTAACACTTAAACCAACATCTGGCCTATCTGCAAGGTATATAGCTGAATCAATGACATGCGTCACAACAGACTGGAATTTGTATTGGACTGTGTGTCGCAGTGTACTGGACAGGTTCAAGGAATATTGCAACATTGATGGAAGATATTTCACATTTCAAGCACAAGATTAAACCGTGTTAAACAAATGTAAGTGTAATAAACAATGTAATAAAATGCAAATAAACTATACTGTATACCTACTTTTGGTCCCCCCTGTTTTCTATTATTTAGTTTGCTATTTGTATCTCCCCCGTAAAATACAGCTCCATGGGGGTAGATATTTTTGTTTGTTTATTTACTGCTGGATCCTCAGGGCTTAGCACAGAGACTGCATGTAGTAGGTGCTTTGAAAATATTGGTCCAATAAATGAAGGGGTGGATTCCATCTTAAACCCCCTCTTAGCATTTAGCATCAGGGAGTGATGGCCTTGGAGCCCAGCCAGCCTGGGTTTGACTCCCTGCTCAGTCCCTTGCGAGGTTCCTCACAGCCGGCCCTCGTCCTGACCCCACAGTCCTGTTAAGGATGTCTTCCTTGCTGCAGGGTCTCTCTAGTCAAGGGCTGTACAAGCCTGTCTGCTTCTTGTCCAGGCCCCACTTCCCAAAAGGCTCAATTCCACCTTTGCCCAGAGAGGGCCCCCCTCAGCATTAGAACCGAGGGTAACAGGCCCCGACCACCACCTCCCTGCCTCCTCCCACTTCTGCCTGCGGGCCTGGGCCCCAACCCTGGCCCCGAACACAAGAGCCGGAGCCAAATGCTTCTAGCTTATACCACCATGGGTGATTTATTTAAGGGTCTCCAAATAATCACTTAAATGTCACCATGGCAACCTGAACAGTTGCCATGGAGATCGGAGCAGGAAACGTCCCCATGGAGACCCCTGGGAGACTCTAGGAAATCATTACCAGGTGGAGGGGGCTTGGGAAGGGGGAGCTGGACAAATAAGGGAGCCCCATGGTTCTGTGTACTGGCAGGAGGAGGCGGGAGTGAAGGGGCAGACTGGGAAAGACCAGCGCAGAAAGGCAGGCAAGTTAATGATCTCCACCAACTCTAGGGCCCCGGGTGATAAATAACGTCTGTGTCCGCACAGAATATATCTGAAGGGAAAGGCAGGGAGCTGGTAATCCTGGTGGCCCCCAAGCAGGGGGAGGAGGAGAGAAACTTACTTTTCACTGTATGCTCCTTTGCACACTGTTTGAGTTTCTTTTATCATAGGCACGTAAGTATGAAATATTCCAAAATTAAAATTAGTTATTTACAGAGTATGTACTATGTTATTTATATCCCTATAAGGTAGATATTATTTCCATCACACAGTTGGAGAAACTGCTTCAGAAAGTGGCCCGTAGTCACAGGCTGAGCACCTTTAGGTAACTGCCTCACCTCCTGGACCTCCATTTCTTTTATATTTTTTTATTTTTGTTTTGTTGTTTATGTGGGTAGTTCCCTGGCTGGGAATCGAACCCAGGCCACAGCATTGACAGGGCTGAAGCCTAGCCACTCCACCACCAGGGAACTCCCTGGACCTCCATTTCCTCACCTGTACTTTGACAGTTTGGGCAAAAGTTCCACTAGGTGTGACAGCCTGTGACCATGGCTCCTTTGGATTTCTGAGGGCTGGTATTGCATCCCTTCAGTTCCTCTTCCTCCCCCACCCACCCCTAATCTCCATCCACAGCAGTGGATAGTTGGTGTTCTAAAAAAAAAACAAAAAACAAAAACCACTTAAAGGACTCCAAATGTAAAGCTAGAGAAATCTTTGAAGAACCTCTACGTTCTGTCTTAGCAGAGGAGGAGGGTGTGGCCCAGAGAGGGAAGGTGAGCCACCAGTGAAATGCAAACCAAAACCATCCTAAGGGGTGGATGGGTATAATCAAAAGGGGAGCAATAACAAGCATTTGAGATGTTGAGAAATTGGAACACTCATACAAGGTCTGACAATTAAATTAGCGAACTTGCCACCACGCGCTTATGCTGGCAGCACTGTACAAACAACTTGGTGAGGTGTCATAACCCTGGTGTATCTGTGTCTCACAGCTGTGTTTGTGTCATGTGGTGGTGTCTTGCTAAGTAGCATTCATTATCATTGCTGCATGTTTTTGTGTGCCATTGTGAGAATGTCGGAGCTTGAATTAGAGCAACGAACAAACATTAAATTTCTTATTAAATTTGGCAAGAGTGGTAGTGAAATCAGGGGCATGTTAGTCCAAGTTTATGGGGATAATGCCATGAAGAAAATGGCAGTGTACAGTGTACAAATAGACTAAATGTTTATCTGATGGTACAGAAAGCATCACTGGTGAAGAGAGGTCAGGGTAGCCCGTAATGAGCAGAACTGATGAAAACATTGCAAAAATCTGTGGAATTGTGCATCAAAATCATTGGCTGACTGTGAGAAGCATAACAGACCAAGTAAACGTCAATAGAGAAACAGGAAAATCTTAGTTGAAAATCTTGGCGTGAGAAAGGCGTGTGCCAAAATAGTCCTGAAGGAGCTCACCAATGAACAAAAGCAAAAGAGACGTTTGCCAAGACCTTTTGGAGAGGCAAGATGATGTTTTGGGCCATGTTATCACTGGTGATAAAATGTAAGTATACCAATACAACCCTGAAACAAAGTGCCAGAGTGCACAATGGAAGTCAGCCACTTCTCCATGACCAAAGAAGTTCCGTCAGTCCAAATCAAGAGTCAAAACTATGTTACTAAACTTTTTTGATATCAGAGGGATTGTTAATTATGAATTTGTACCAACTGGACAGTCAACTAACTTTACTATTTGGAAGTATTGAAAAGGCTGCATGAAAAAAGACAAAAATGACCTGAACTTTTCACCAGCAACTCCTGGCTCTTGCATCACGACGATGCACCAGCTCACACAGCACTGTCTGTGAGGGAGTTCTTAGCCAGTACACAAATAGCTGTATTGGAACACCCTCCCTACCCATCTGATCGGGCCCCCAGTGACTTTTTTCTCTACCCAAAGATAAAGGAAATATTGAAAGGAAGACATTTTGATGACATTCAGGGCATCAGAGGTAATAGGACGACAGCTCAGATGTCCATTCCAGAAAGAGTTCTGAAATTGCTTTGAAGGGTGGACTAGGCACTGGCGTCAGTGCATAGCTTCCCAAGGGGAGTACTTTGAAGGTGACCATAGTAATATTCAGCAATGAGGTGTGTAGCACTTTTTCTAGAATGAATTCATGAACTTAATTGTCAAACCATATATACAGCTGATGGATATATAAAATGGTGGAGCCAGGTTGTAGCTCCGGCCGCTGTAACAAAATCCCATTGACTGGGTAGCTTAAAAAATAGACATTTATTTCTCACAGTTCTGGACACTGTGAAGTCCAAGATCAAGATGCTGGCAGATTCAGCTCTTTGAGAGGGCTCTCTTCCTGGCTTGCAGACGAGCCGCCCTCTTGATGTATCTTCACTTGGTGGAGAGAGCAAGCTCCTCTTCCTCTTCTTATAATGCCACTAATCTCATCATGGGCCCCACCCTCATGACCTTATTGAAACCTAATTACCTCCCAAAGGCCACACCTCCTACAAGTACCATCACACTGCGGGGTAGAACTTACAGACTAGGCTGAGGGAGGGGGTGGGACACAAACACTCAAATCATAACAAGCACTTTGGAAAAGTCTGGAAGTTGCCTAAAAGGTTTTACACATAGCTTTGCTGCAGGACCCAGCAATTCCAATCCTAGGTATATCCCAAAAAGAATTCAAAACACCTGTTTTGTCCTCTAGAAAAACTGCTCAAGGCAGTGGGAAGCAAAGCAATCTTTTTTTTTTTTTTAGGAGTGCAAATTTTTCTACTTTATTTTTATTTTTTTTTAATTCATTTTTATTGTTAGACTTATTGGGGTGACATCTGTCAGCAAGGATTACATAGGTTTCAGGCATACAATTCTACAGTGCATTGTCAACTTGTTGTGTAATAAGTTCACCACCTAATGTGACTTCTCTTTCCATCACCTTATATTTAGCTTCCCCCCTCCTCCTCTCCCACCCCCTCCCCTTTCTCCCCTCCCTAACCCACTTCTCCCCAAATATACATTAAACTATTGATTGTGTCCATGGGTTGTTTGTTTCTTCATTTCTTTTTTCTTTGCTTTCAGTTTTATATTCTGCATATGAGTGAAGTCATACAGTTCTTTGTTTTTTCTGTCTGGCTTATTGGGAAGCGATCTTAAGGTGCTTCTCCACTAGTGAGGTCGTGACACTCGTTTGGACTCCCTTTTGGGACTGGCGGAGGCTGAGCACTCTTGTGACATGGGTGGGACACTTGGCTCCCCACCCACACCAGCCGTTATACAATGTATGCATACACATACATGTACACATGTACATTTGCTAATGTGGCAGAAGAAAATGCTATTTCTTTATTTTAAATTGTACTTCTGTGTTTTCTCCTGAGGGTCAACTTTGTGTTGACTCTGTGTGTGTGTGTTTTCTTCACAAGTGGCCTGATCTTAATGCTATGAGGACAACCAGGAAAGCGTTGTCTTTGTTTCCTAGTCCCAAGGCCAGTTCAAATGTCATCACCCTGTTTTGATAACTTGCTTGATCTGGCATCAGGTGTATTAATCAGAGTTCCTGGTAACAAGAAATAGAAACCAAATCTGGCTAATGAGGCAAAGAAGTTTCCTTTTTTCCCACAGAATCATCATGAAGCCTGGAAATCTATGATGAGAAAATGGGCAAAACCCAGGGGCCAATGGCAGCAGCTGGGTCACACCCCAGGCACGCTCCGGGTAGGACCCAGGGCCCAGGCTAGTGAGATTGCTGCCGCCTTAGCCCCACTGCCTAAGCCAGACCCCCCATTCTCCCTTAGCAGGAGCATCCAGCTGGCCGCGTTCCCCACCAGAGGCCAAGAGACAGGGACAGTGAGCTCTGTCATTCCTGTGCTGGCAAAGGGGAGGTGAGGCCTTGGCCAAACATGGAAGAAGGCAGGATATAGATGCTGGGCTGCCCAAAAGATGGTGCCCACCAATTTTCTGCAGTTCTTAGCAGGGTACAAAGTGTCTTCAGCGCCCTGCTGAATGTATCGAAATGCTGTCATTAACTCAAAACGATGCTCTGAGCTTGGCATAACTGTCCCTGTTTTGCAAATAAAACACGAAGCACCAGAGTGGTTCTATCACTTTCCTGGGACACACAGTAACTGCCAGAACCAAAATGCAAACCAAGTTCCACCTGACTTTAAAGCCACCAGGTTCCTCAAGTTGTTGATTTGACCATCACAATACCTCCCTCACCAGGAGTGGCCGGAGGCCACCCAGTGACTAAGCAGCATGCAAGCTCGACCTTCCCGCTGGAGGGCCATTCTATCCAGGTCTTTGGAGGCTCTTCAGGTCCCAGGGGCACTCCAAACAGGGCTCCCCACCTGACTGCTGTAAGGAAGACTTGGGAGAGGTTTTCTGCATGTTGTGTTTCAGGCAACATATAATGAAAGTGCATAAAATGTGTATTTAAAATGACTCTTTAAAAATTTATGGTATACCACACTTTATTAATCACATTGGTTTCAGGTGTACAGTATAGTGATTCAACATTTTTATACCTAGTAATGTGATCACCCCACTAATTCTGGTAATCATCTGTCCCCATGCAAACACAATATTACTGGCTATATTCCCCTCCCCCTTTTCACCCATTCCCCCATTCTCTCCCTTCTGGTGACCACTCCTTTGGTCTCTGTTTCTATGAGTCTGTGTTTGTTTTGTTTGTTCATTTGTTTGATTTTAAAAAGATATTTTAAAACTTCTGGTTCCAGGTATGAGGGATAATAGCTACTATCACACTAACCCTTCCCCTATCCCTGTGTAACCAACTACAGCAGCTGGACAAAATCTATTAAACAACTCTTTGCAGACATGGGGCATCAGCTAGTGCGGGGCTGTGGTCATTAGAAGAAAGTTGACCTCAGCATGCACCCTGAGAACATTTTCTTTTTTTGGGGTGGGGGTGGGGGGGTAGCTCCCTGACTGGGAATCGAACCCAGGCCAACGGCTGAGAGCACCGAAGCCTTAGCCACTACACCACCAGGGAACCCCTGAGGGCATTTTCTAAACTCTGGAAAGTAGTATTCAAGCCAGCTGTAAATGGGGTTGTGGGAGGAAGAGATGCAGAGGAGCCCCAGAAATCTACATAAAAATTCCCCTTGAGGACACAAGGAAGCTTTTTGTGGTGATGCAAATGCTCCTATATTAAGGAATTCCAACAAGGAGCCTGCTGGCCACATGCGGCCCAGGACAGATTTGAATGCGGCCCAACGCGAATTCATAAACTTCCTTAAAACATTATGAGATTTTTTTTTTTTTTAGCTCATCAGCTACCGTTAGTGTCAGTGTAGTTTATGTGTGGCCCAAGACAATTCTTCTTCCAGTGTGGCCCAGGGAAGCCGAAGGACCGGACACCCCTGTTCTATATTTGGCTGTGGCGATGGTTCCACACCTGTTTACATTTGTCAAAAGTCATTAAATTGTACTCTTAAAATGAGTGAATTGTAAGTAAATCAATATATTGGTTTTCAAATCCATAAGTTGGTTATTCAAAAACTCCCTTTGAGGCTTGGCTAACTCCTAAGCTGGCCACTCTCAGGGCAGAACTCGGGGACAGAGCAGGGGACAGCCTCAGCCAAAACAATCCACAACTCAGGCGTTAGCTGGGAAGGTGATCCCCATGGCGATATTCTATGGACTGCGTTCGGTTCTCGGGGTCCCAACGACGGACCCAAGTTTTATCACTTGTAATGATCTTCTTTAAGAAGTCTTCACT
This sequence comes from Lyroderma lyra, assembly GCA_004026885.1. Lineage (NCBI taxonomy): Eukaryota > Metazoa > Chordata > Mammalia > Chiroptera > Megadermatidae > Lyroderma > Lyroderma lyra. The sequence continues at coordinate 75,603 of PVJL010003222.1, forward strand.
TTTTTCAAAAATTAAAAAAAAAATTGGAGGAACTTTTTTCTGCTGCCAAGAATACCTTAACAGCACACTGTTTGAACTGACCATCTGAACACGCTTCCATTTCGACACACAGCACTGAGTGAAAAATGTCAGCATCTGTGTGTGCAAGGTCAAGAACGATGGAGGGGAGAGACCATGTGTCTACACAGAACCAACTATATTCAGATATGTCTAATGTAACAAAAGAAATTACAATGGAGGCAAACTTTATCAGCCCTCCCGCGTACCTAGTAGTACGACTGGAAACAGTGACTGTCGCACTAACCATATTGTTATATATTTATACTGGGAGGGTGAGGGCCGGGAAAGGTGAGCGGTTGTTGGAGTGCAGAAGACAGTAAGTAGTGCCTAACAGTGAAAGATTATGAAGTAGTAATGAAACTATATTTTTTAGAAAATTGTAATAAATGCCAAAAGAATGAGCCAGAAAAATTGAAGGGATATACTATCTGTGATGAGAGAAAGGGCTCTTTTTCTTCTCTTGCACCATTTGACTCTTTGAGCTATATGAATGAATAACTGATAAAAATGAAAACTGTGCCCAGATTTCTAACTTAGAATGTAAAATCCAAGGCAGGCAGACATAGGCAACAATGCTAAAGAGATAGAGACAAAGAATCCAGGATCCTAAAAGAAAAACTTACATAGTTGCTGACAGGGAAGGAAAGACAGATAGGGAGAGGAAATGTGGTACTTCCACAAACAGGCAGGCCCAGGCTAACAGCCAGACTTCCTAGGCTCACCCAGGAAATGAGCATACATGACATAACCTTTGAACTTGACCTTAAGGACGCAGCCATGTTCTCTCAGGGATGGAAGGTGGGAACTTCCCCAGGAAAGGTGGCATGGGATGGCAGTCCCAGAGCCCAAAGCAGCCATGGCTCCCCACCCCGTCCTCTGCTCCACTCTCCATCAGCCCCTGCTCCAGGCCTTCAGGATGCCCGCCTCGAGGTGGTGACTTGTGCTCAGGCTTGCAGAGATCAAACCGGCTGAGGGGATTAGGATGCGCTTCAGAGACAGCAGACAAACCCGGTTTTACTCTTGCCCCCCAGTCTCCCCAGTCATGGTAAGGTTTGTAATATCTGGGCAGACAGCGCAGCGGGCCCACCTGTGCAGCTACGCCAGACATTCCACACCCAGACAGCGGTGCCGGGAGTAAAGCTGCAGAGAAAGGGAAGGTATTAGGAGAGAATTAAGGCGAGGAAGTGAGTCAGCCCGGCATAAGCCTGCAGGCGTCCAGAGGAGTTCTCCTAAGGTAGTGGCGGCCACTTGTTTCAGTTTTCAAGTTGGCCCAGGAGTGTTGCTGAAATGTGACTCTCCACTGAGCACTGAGGGTGAGAGAGGTGAGTTGGCTCCCTACTCAGCCCCCAGAGCATCCCTGTGGGTTGGAGAAGGGGGTGGGGGCTCCTTGGATTTTGTATGCCAGCAGGTTTCTTTCTTCTGTATTTGTTTGCCTTGGGCAGCGTGAAACCAGGTTGAAGGGATGACTCGGGGAAAGTTGCCTCTCTCCAGCCCCAGGGACTTCTAGCCAAGAGGACTGAGGATGGGCCTTAGGGGCCTGGCAGGCAAGACACACCCCTTGGGGCTCAGGGGAAAGCTACCGTTTTGTACACAGTGTGTTATAGTCAAGCAGTTCAAATGCAGGCCCTTGACCTTGGACAAGACACCAATGTATTGGAGACTATTCATAGAACAAATCCTGGAAACCAAAATTACCTCATCTATTTGTGGTCAAATTCATTCATTCATTCATTCAATCCATAGACATTCTGATATGCCAGGGTCTGGGCTCATTGAGCAAGACTTTTAAAAAAGTAAACCCTCATAGCCATTAGGGTAGCTACTGTTAGAAAAATAAAAAACAAAAACAAAAACCCAAAATAACAAGTGTTGGTGAGCGTGTGGAAACAAGCGAAGCCTTGTGTACAGTTGGTGGGAATGTAAATGGGTGCAGCTACTGTGGAAAACAGTATGAGGCTCCTTAAAACACATAAAATGACCATGGTCCAGCAATTCCACTTCTGGGCATGTACCCAAAAAGGAATGAAATCAGGGTCTCGAAGAGAAATTGGTACACCCAAGTTTACAGCAGTATCGTTCACAATAGTCAAAAGGTGGAAGCACCCAGTACCCACCGGTGGATGAAGGGTTAACAAAATGTGGAATACTACTCAGCCCTACAAAGGAAGGGAATTGACACAGGGTATGACATGGGTAAACCTTGAGGACGTTATCCTAAGTGAAATAAGGCAGTAACAGAAAAACCCAGAGTATGACTCTACTTGTATAATATACCTAGAGCAGTCAAGTTCATAAAGACAGGAGTTCCCTGATGGTGTAGTGGCTTAAGGCTTCGGCACTGGCGCTGTCAGCGCTGCGGCCTGGGTTCGATTCCCAGTCAGGGAGCTACCCACATACCAAAAAGAAAAAAAAAAAGTTCATAAAGACAGAAAAGAGAAGGGTGGTTGCCAGGTGACAGAGGAAGCGGGGAATGAGGAATTGTTCTTTAATGGGTACAGAGTTTCAGTTTTGTGAGATGAAAGCGTTCTGCAGATTGGTCACACAATGTAAACATACTTTAACACTACGGAACTGTGCACTTAAAAGTAATCAAGGTGGTAAATGTTGTCATGAGTATTTTAGAACAATTAAAATAATTTTTAAAAAAATTGGCGGGTGGGGGAGTTCCCTGATGGTGTAGTGGCTTAAGGCTTCGGCGCTGGCGCTGTCAGCACTGCGGCCTGGGTTCGATTCCCAGTCAGGGAGCTACCCACATACCAGAAAGCAAAAAAAAAAGAAAAAAAAATTTTTTTAAAAAGAAACACCAATTCTTCCACTAACATATGCAGCTCTTGCTGAGCGGAAAGAAAGGCACACAGCCACACGACACAACGCCTGGCACGTACTAGGTGCCCAGTGACAAATTGTTGTGACCTTGTGGGAAGGTTCTATAAGCAAGAATGAATGTGGTACAGGGAAGCACAGAAGTGGAAGCAGTTTATGTTGTAGAGGGTCAGGAGGGTGGATTGCGGAGGAAAGGACATTTGAGCTGCACTCTTGAAGTCGAGCAGCTCGACTTCAAGTAAACCAGAGAATTCTGGTATCACACCAGTTTTAGGATGTTGGGAAAATTCCCTGATCTCTTGGCGCCTCAGGTTCCTCATCTGTAAAATGGCAAAAATACAAATATTGTAAAGGTCCAATGAGGATTAAACGAAAGAATGTATGTCAATCTAAAACAGGAACTGGCACATGTTATACACTCCCTTAATGGTAACCTCCAGTATTGTTGTTGCTGCTGTAATTATTATTATTACCATTATCTCCATTACTGTTACTTTTTTATTTTGGTCCCTGTTGGACAATGATAATAACTAAAAAGATGGATTGGGTCACCTTACAAAGGGTCGTGAAATAGCCAAGAGTTTGGTGGTATTGTTCTAGCAGTTAGGGAGCTTTTAAGGCAGAGGATTGCTGAATGTTAAAAATGGACTTGCTTGCAGTTAAGTTTATATATTTACTGTATATTTCCCTGGGATGGATGTGTGGGCTTCTAGGCCATACCATCTGAGTTTCACTGCCATGTTTATGTACCAAAGGGACTTCAATTGCCAAGATTATAACCGGGGAAGAAACTGACTTTAACACTGGCCATGCGAACACCACAGTTTCCTAGGTGAACAGATAGTATAGCTTGCAATGTTTAAGGACTGGCCTCATTTAAATATGTATTTTAGTAGCTAACGTTTTGTGCTGTGGTATATGTATATGTGTGTAGGTTTTTGTGTTGAGAACACTAGACAGGGCTGCTTGAAAATTCTCTCCTGAGCAAGGACATCTATGGCAGAGAGTGTTCATTGTCTTACAAATCAAGTCTCTCTTCTTTTTTAAATGATAGAACTCCCAGCTTTAGCTGGGCATAAAGCAATAAGAATAAAGGCAATATTTCCTAGGATCTCTTGCAGTTAATTGTAATCATGAGATTAAGTCTGGCCACTGAGATATAAGCAGAAGTATCCTGCGTGATTTTCTGAAAGTGTATTAAAAAAAGTGGTGCAATTTTTTCTTTTCTTCTTCTTGTTGGCTGAAATATAGATGTGATGGCTGGAGCTCAAGCAGCCATATTGGAGCTTAAGCAACTGAAGCCATGTGCAGAGGAGCATTGAGCAGGACGGAGGAACCTGGGCAGTTGATCAGTAGTCCTCATTTATGTTGGAGAGGATGTTGTACTTGTATGTTGTTAAATCTGCTGTTATTTTGAGGTGTCTGTCACTCACAACAAAATATAATTTTAGCTGTCACCATAGCCAGTATGCCTTGGACCCTTTGGTGGCCTCTCTGAACCATTTTTGCCTTCAGCTTTCCCCAAACTCTCAGCCTGATAAGACCAAGGATGTTCAATTAATGGTACAGACCCGCTTTAAAGAGCCCACCCAGGTTTACTGAGTGAGACGAACTCCAGATGACAATGCCTGAAAGCAGGTGTGACCACTTCAGAAAACAGGCATTGCCTGGTAAAGTTAAAAATTACATACCACATGATCCAGCAATTCCTCTTAAATATAGGAGTACGGCAGGGTTCCCTGGTGGAGCAGTGGCTAGGCTGTGATGCTCTCACCGCCGTGGCCCGGGCTCGATCCCCACTCAGAGAAGCAACCAAAGAAAAAAAAATACACACACACACACACACACACACACACACACACACGTATGTATATATGTGTGTGTGTGTGTGTGTGTGTGTGTATGTATATATATAAAGGAGATTCACACGTGTGTGTGTTAGGAGTCACATACAGCAGTTTGTTAGCAGTCATTAAAGAAATGGACACAATCCTAATGATTATCAGCGGGAAAAGGACTAAGTAAATTGGGGGTATTTACACAGTAGAACCCACCATGCGGCAGTAAGAAAAATGAACTATCAGCACAAGCATGGACGTGGGCAAAATTCCAAAATAACATGTTAAACAAAAGAGGCAAGCCACAGAAGAAAGTGTCCCATCATAGAAAAGTCAAAACCAGGCAACTCTAGACATGGTGTTGTCTAGCGACACCTCCGTTCATGGCCAAACTATAAAGAAAAGCAAGAAAGTGGCTCACACTAGATTTCAGACAGAGATTGACTGGGGGGACGAGAAGGGGTGATGGGATTTTAGACAGAGAACACAGGAGGCTTCTGGGGTTCTAGCAAGGTTCTAGTCCTTACCCTGGGGGGCAGGAGCGGGGTGAGGTATGGGTCTTGGTTTTGGAATGATTCTTTACACACATGCATATTCTGCTCTCTTCTGAGTGTGGGGGAGGTGGGAAGAGAGGAAGAGTCAAGACTGTGTTTTGACAGTGCAGGGGAGAGAGGATGAATGCCTTTTCCCTCCTTCCTTCCCTGTCAGCAATAATGAGTCATGCTACCGCCACTTAGCACTTACTCCATTCTGCTTGAATTACTGTGAGCTGTTAACACGTCTGTCTCCCTCTGTTATTAATTTATTCATTCAGCTGACAATTACTGAAAGTCCCCAAAGTGTCAGAAGGACAAAGAGGGTGACAGGAGGGAGTTAACCAATAAAAAGGAGCAAACCTGGCTTCTTTCCTCCAGCAGCTCAGTCTAGTGGGCGAGACAGACAAGTCTCTACCCAGTGTGGCCTCACTGGGCTCTGTGCCTTTAGGGCCTGGATTCTAGCAGACCTGGAAGCACTGGAGCTTAAAGGAGCGATCTACCTAAAGGACCAGAGGGACTTCCCTCTCCACCTAGCACAGCCGCTGAGGCAATTGGGAAGTTTTGGTTAGACCTAGTAGGCAAGTCAGTGGGAAACTCTCCATGCTTAAAATGCAGGTGGCCCTGACTGTCCCTACAGGGGACTTCAGGGAGTCCCCTATTCGGGGTTCATTGTTTCCTTATTCTTATTGATAAGATTCACTTGGGATGCTAGTTAAAATTTTAGGTTCTAAGGCCTCTGGGCTGAGACTCAGGGATCTGCACATCAAACTGCCCTCTGGGGTCAAAAGTATTGTCTAGTGGTACATACATTCTGCCCTCTTCGGAAGGTAAGACACATTTCACCACCTGGGAGGCCCTGAAGTGGTTGGTGGGGGGATTAGCAGGGTGGCCTTCTCATTCCTAGAAAAGTGGTACACCCGAGGTAGAGAAGGCCTTGTTCGTTTCTGTCCTCTTGGACTTCTCTTGGGGGTTAATGAGTTTGTGGAGCCAAAATGAACTCAGAATAAATGAGAAAGAACCCCACCTTTCTCTGAAACATCAGTGAATTTTGCTCTCAACTTTGGAACACGCAAAGATTCTTCTGTCAGTGTTTGTGTTCACTGGAAAACATTCAGAGGCGGTACAGTGAGGCAGCGAAGAGCTCATCTCTCGACCTGGGTTTTCGTCCCTGTTCTTCTTGCTAGTTGTGTGACCTTGGCCACACCATTTAACTTCTCCGTGACTCAGTTTCCCCATTTGTGAAGTGGATATGCTGACAATGGTACATACTTCAGAGGGTCTTGCTGAGGATTAAAAGACCTGATACAGTGAAGTTGTTAAAAAAAAAAAAAAGTATGGCATAGTGCTTGTAAGAATGGTAACTATGGCTATTGTGTCCCCAGTTGCTTTGTCCTGCAGTGAGAAGGTGGAGCCAGCCTTGGATGGCGTTGATCCCAGGGAAGGAGAAGGGGCTCCTCTGGAGACATTCAGCCTCCCCAGATAAAAGAGACTCATCTGAGAGGCTGGATGGGTCCTCCTGAAGCCAAGGAGGAAGAGTCCCTGCAGAGGGCAGAGCTCTGTGTACCGGCCATGACAGACCTTGGTTGGGGCACTTCTATGGCTCCTAGTAACTCACTCGTGAGTGCATTTTTGCTCCCTTTAGCTGGCTTCATTTCACTGCAGGTACACGCCGACACAAGAGAAGTTCCTGAAAAGGCTTTTGGAGTCAGAGAGTCAGCAAGGAGAAAATGGAGACCCAGACTGGTTTCTCAGAATGGACCTTGGGTAAGTAGGCATTTTCCTGCCTGAGCTTCAGGTTCCTCCCTTGAGAATGATGAAGGAACTGGACCCAGGTGTGCTCAGAACCAAGGGGAAGTGGGATTTATGACCTCTGATTTGAGATCAGAGATGATCCAGGGAGTGAGGGAGTAACAGTAGGTTCCCCACAATCCAAGGCAGTGTCCTCCCCAATGATGTATGCCCAGAATTACTATCTTATTTTACAGGTAAGAAAACTGAGGCACAAAGCAATCAGACAATTGGGAGGTGTCTAATAACAACGACCACCCAGATTAGAATAAGGGAAGGATCTCTAGCCTGAGGCTATAGCAAGGGAGTCAGCCACCATCACTTGCTTTTTGGTCCACAGAGGAGTGGGAACCGCAGTAGAAAAGGGGAAGACTTGAGGTGTACTCTGATGGGAGGCCATTGGCACAGAAAGCTGGGGACGGATCACCCAGTGGGCATCTTGTGTGATTGGTTAGGTGAATGGATTTGGCTTTCTCCCATCGGTCCTAAGATGCAAGGGGACACAGAAATTAGGGAGGCTGGCACTTACGAAGGTCTGGCTGTTACAGGTCAACTGCTACTGAGGTTGTTTGGCTTCCTGGACTGGTTACTGCAGACAGCGGGTTGGCTCTCCGAGCTGGTTGTTTCAGATTGTGGGTCAGAGTTCTATTTTTGTATATGGTCTGGCCATTGTCCATTTGTATATTTAGTCTCTCAGAGGTCTCCATGGCCTTGTACTCAAACAGCCACCTCTGCTGTGGCCCGACGCAGGAACCCCTCGTGGGACTATGCCTGCCTAATCAAGGCCCCCCATGGCAGGGCTTTCCCACCCAGGAACAACCCAATAAAGCTGGACGTTCCCAGCTGGAACCTGGAGGCCGTGTTCCACTGGCAGCTCTTCCTCCAGCTGCTTTGGCACAAATGAGCTTTGGTTAGAGGCAGTAGCCTTCCCCTCACCTGCGGGAGCGTTCCTAGGCTGCTGGTGCTAACCTGATTCATGCCATCACTTCCCACCTTCACGGCCGGAGCAGGCTGACTGCTTCTGAGCCTCTGCGCGGACTTGGGGCTTTGTTGCTGCCTCGCGGTGGAGGGGGGAGATGATTGGGAGAATGCGTTAAAGGCCTTTGAATGTCCTGGCAGGGTTGGGGTGCAGGTGGGTTTGTGATTCACTCAAACTAGAATTCCCAAGCTGCACTGTCTCTTCTAACATGCTATTTCTGGCTTTGGGGCGTTCTCATCACCTCCAAGAGTCTGACCAGGCCCGTGGGTCTATTTGCATCTGTTTTACATACATCTGCATGGACAGGACAGCTGTTGATTTCTAGTTTCTTCAGCAGCTGGATTTCATTCATTTGAAGGCAGGGGTAGTTCTGATGCACTTTCAAAAGCATTTCTGAGGCTTCTTGGCCGCTCCCTACACTAGAGATTTTCCCCTTGCACGATGGGAGACATACGTGCAGGTATGGCTGGGAGGGGTCGGAATGCTGAGCTTCAGGTCCTTCACATATAAAATAGAGCTGATCATGCTCTTACTGCCTGTGGGTGTAGCAGAGAGTAACTGGGGGCTGCCGGGGAAGCATTCAGTACAGTACCCGGCATGGACTTAGCACTCAGGTAAGAGGAACTGCCGTAATTTGCTCTGTGGCTGGGGTTGTAGTAACCCCAAAGATACTAGTCCTCCCAGAGTCAAGTTTAGGGAGGTCCTGAGCGCAATTAGAGGCACCAAAAGCAGGTGATCTCTCCTTCTTTAATTCGTTCTTTCAACAAAAATTTTGAACCTTTATGATGCATCAACTAGATGCTGGGGATATAGAGGTGAACGTGACAGGTGTTCAGTGGAGCTTATAGTCCAGAGAGACGACGTCACTAAACACAGAGTTACCTAAAAAGATAACGCAAAATGTGATGAGTGCCAGGAAGGAAAATTACTATTCAAAGAGAATAGAACCCAATTTTGATAGTTTGGGGAGATGCCAGGACTAGGGGAGCTTCTGAAGATGTGACCTTTCAAGTGAGACCTATAGGATGTTAGAGCTCTGCTTTGCCCCACCTTTCCTTGTTTTGGTTTTTCTGAGTAGTTCTGAAGTCTCTACTCTAGGTCTTCACTGTCCTAGGATGTACTGTGAGAAGTGTGAGAAAAGTAACAGTGTGATGTCACTGTCCCCAGTGTGTTTTGGTGGGGACACATCTTCCAGGGAAACTCATGAACAATGCAAGGAAATAGATAATGGCAACGGGGGAGAGTAATTCAAGGCATAAGCACATCTGGAGTTCTGGGAAGGAGCTGGTGAGGTCAGCGGGAGGGTTTCCTAGCCCTGTAGGATACGAGGGGTTTGTACAGGTGAAGAGGAGTCAGAGGAGTAGGCTCCCACGGGGAGGACAAAGAGGGTGGGTCATTGGAGCACTGGGCTGGGGGGCAATAACAGGAGATGACGTTAGAAGACAGCAAGTCTCAGATGTCCAGCTAAGGAGCTGTGTTTTGTCCTGTAGGCAATGGGGGGCTAGTGAAGAGTCTTAAGGAAGTGAGGGAGAATCATAGTGTTCTCAAGAATGGATGGAAGCATGGATGGAAGACTACGCCAGCCATCCTGACCCACTAGGGTTCACCTGGACTGCTGCTGCTCAGACCAGAGCTTCAGCTTCTTTGTTGTCAAACTGCCAATCCTTTTGGAGAAGTATCCCGGAAGGTGTTATCGCTTAGTACCAGATCCTTTTCAAATCGGACTTCAAACTGGTTTACGTAGAAGACACTCACTTTAGTGGGGATAAAGGGTAAGGAGCTGGGTGGGGCATAAGCATTGTAGGTTTGCTGCAGACAGCTTGGGTGGGTGCCTGGAGGGGCTAAAAGCTGAAGTTGGGAACTCCAGAGGAGGGCATGGGCTTGAGTACAGACAGCAAAGAATTTAGTGATGAACTTAAATCCTCGCCCAGTTCTCATAGTGATTGGCTGTGTGATTTTGGGCAAGCAACTTCTCAGCACTTCATTTGCGAAATGAGGTGGGTAGCCAGAGAGCCTAGCCTGGTATCTGGCCCACAGTAGGCACTCAATAAATAGTTGTTTATTAACTGATTATTTAATTGTTAATAATTAATTCATCCATTTTAAGATTCTCAAATGCTTTGAATCTCTGATCTCAGAATTTTTCCCTGCCCCGTTACTCTGGCCAAATCCATTACTTGATAGAAGCCTCTCTCAGACTTCCTGTTTTAAAATATTAGGGCGTTTGTCTCTGGACTATTTCTGAAGAACAAAAGCTGTCTGGAAGAAAACCATCTTCATGATTTGAGAAAATCAAGAGCCATGTGTAAGCTAATTTTTTTCTAAACATGTATAGTTCATTTCATTGGCACAGCATTCCTAAAAAGTTGTTTGAAACATGGCACTTTCATAAATAGAATTTCATTTTCAGCATGCTGGGGGAGTTCATTCTTTTAAGGAACTCTTCCAGGAAATCCTTTTAAATGTCACATGTTGGATGTTGGGCCACTTGTGATTTCCAGGGTGAAATGGGAAACCATCCTAGAAAGACTTGCTTCTCCACTCACACATATCCAAGTGTTCCTAAGTGGCGCAGTTTGTACTCACAGACACCCACACTCACACTGAAACGTGCCCACTCCTGCCCACTGTGCCCTCATACTCTTGTCATTGTGCGTGTGGGCGCACACACAGTTCTCGCAGGCAGCCTTGTTTATCGTCAAAGGACCTGTTTCTCCAGGGAACAGCTGATGCTTATCCATTAGAACATAAAATCCACAGTCAGAGGCCCCTGTGCACCCAGCTCACTCAGCCAGCACAGAAGGCCTGGTTTCTAGGTATCTTCATTTCTGTTTTTCAAAGATGTCTGAAGTAATTACCTCCAAAGCAAGTCCTGGTGCAAGAGTAGGCTTCCACTCATTTATGCAACATGGTTTTCTGAATGCCTACCAAACAGCAGCAATATGGTGGGTACTTGGGGTTTGACAGTGAACAAGTTGATATTGCTTCTGTCCCCGCAAAGCTCATAGTCTTTGGGGATTGTTCGTCTTCTATTGCTGTTGTAACAAAATTTTCACAGACGCAGGTAGAGCTTTACGACAATCTGATTTAGTATCTCACTGCTCTGGACGTCAGAGGTGCAGGTTGGCTCCACTGGGTTCTCCACTTAGGGTCTCATAGGACTAAAAGCAAGATATTGGCCAACTGGGCTCTAATCGGGGACTGTGGGAAGAATCCACTTCTAGGTTTGTTTTGGATGTTGGTATTAACAGAATCCTTGCTGTGCTAGGACTAAAGTCCCTGTTCCTTGCTGGCCATCAGCTGCGGATGGCACTTCCCTCCTGGAGTCTGTCTCTGGTCCTTGCATGTGACCCCCTACCTCTGGGAGCCAGCAATAGTAGTAAGTCCAGTGCTCCTTGTGTTTAGACCTACTCTGACTTCCCCTTCTGCTGACTCCAGCCTGAGAAATTCTCTCCTTCTAAGGGCTCATGGATTAGATGGGGCCCACGTGGAAAATCCAGGATGCTCTCCCTATTTCAAGGCCTGTAATGCTAATCACATGTACACAGCCCCTTTAACCATGTAGCATCGTGTATTTCATATTCATAAGTTCTGAGGATTAGGGCATGGACATCTTTGGGAGGGGGACATTCTGCTTCCTATAGGGATACAGAGAAGTAAACAGACAACTTTAACAATACACACTGATAAATGTTAATAAATGGGAGTTAAACAATTATAATGAGCTCAGGGAGCAGAGACATCTAGACCTTTTGAGAGGAGGTCGGTAAGCCACGTCTGGCTTCTTAAAGTAGGTGACATCTAAGCTGAAGTGTGAACAATGGGCCCTAAATCAAACGGCTAACTCTTCCTGGCAGGACTATGCTTGTAGAAATCTGGAGGGGGCTGTGCCCCAGGACTCTCTTCACTTTGATGCCTTTAGCTCGGCATGGATTTCGGACCAGGGGCATCTTTAGCAGGGTCTGGTGGACCAAGCTTGTATACAGGCCAAGGTAGGAGAGGTGGGGATCCTGGTGCTTAACCCCCCAGAAATGAGAGCATGAAGTTTAGGCACACGCATTGAGCTCCCAGTCTGACCCCCATGTCCTGGGGCACCTGAGTTTGTGAACCTCTTTCCCTGATGCCCCTTTTTCAGGTGCCCCCCTTCCCCATCTTTCCACTTATAGTAGATATTATTTTTGAAGAGGGGGTCTCATTGTAAAACTCTTCAGTTCATTCATCCACGTGTCCACTGATTAATCACAAAGTATCTGTTTTACACCTAACACCTTCCAGGCCCCTGCTAGGGGGACACAGCAGAGAAGAAGTTAGAAGGGGCCCCTGCTTACCACTGTCTGAATACAAGTGAGATGGAATTCTTTCAGCTGGCATCTGCAACCTTTCATTGAGGAACCCGGAACCCTCTACTCAAAACCTGTTGCTACATGTTGTGGGCAGAGTCTTTCCTCTCAGATGGATGACAGTGGCAGTCACAAGAACAGTGACAACAACCATTGATCAAGCACTACTTCGATACGCTCATTGATATCCCTATTTTATAGATGAGGAAATGAAGACACAGGGAGGTTTACCCAATATTATCCAGGAAACAAGTTGCAAAGGCAATATTTAAATCAGGCATTCTGCCTGCAGAAGTGGCCTGCTCACACGCTACTTTACAGGGTCTATGTGCCTGCCACATACCAGGCGGTACGTTAGGGCTTTGCACAAGTCCTGGCACTGGATTCTCCTAATAACCCTATCAATGGGTGGCATTTATTTCCAATTTAGAGATGCAGAAATATAGGCCCAGGAAAGTTCATGATTAGCCCAGGGATGCACAGCCAACGAGTGCAAGCATTGGGATCTGAGCTCACATCTGTCCAGCTCCAAAGTGATTTCCCTTTAGCGGGGAGGGATGTGAGGAGAGAACAGGAATGAAGGAGCCTGTGAGGGAGGACAGGTCAGAGGGAGAACAAGACGATGTTCTCAGGATGGGGTGACACAGCCGAGCTGAGCTGGAAGAAGTGTGAACAAGAGGCTGTGTGGTAGCAGCAGGGGGTTAATGTGGAGAGAGCTGTTTTCTGTGCAGAGCTGCGCTTGGAAGCTGGACTGCAGATCTCCAACCGAGGTGTGAGCAGTCCGAGAACATGTGGAGGTCGTCATGTCAGGCGGTGGCGCTTTCCTGAGGACATGGGGGACAGAAGGGGGCCTCTGAGCACGAGGAGACCACAGCCACAAACTGGGGGACTTAAATCAGCAGACGTTTACTAGTCACAGTTCTGGAGACCTAAAGTCTGAAATCTAGATGCTGCAGGGATGGTTTCTTCTGGAGTCTGAGGGAAAATCTGTTTCAAGGCTCTCTCGCAGCCGCTGGCGGTTGCTGGCGATAGTTGGCACTCCTTGGCTTGTAGATGCATCACTGCAACCTCTGCCTCCAGCTTCACAGGCTGTTCTCTGTGTGTGAACCTGTGTCCTAATGCCCATCTTCTTATTAGAACACCAGTCATTGGATCGGGGCCTGTCATAGTCCAGTATAACCTTGATTTTAACTTGATTACATCTGCCAAGGTTTTATTTCCAAATAAAGTCAAATCCACAGGTACTGGGAGTAGGATTTGAACATATCTTTTGTGGGGTGAGGGACACAATTCCATCCAGAACAGGGCACAAAGGAGATAGTGTGTGCAAAGGTGCCCTGAAGGGTATAAAATGCTACAGAAATACAAGATCACTGTTTAAAGGAATCCTAAAGTTAAATATATTTATTAAGTAAACTATTTCCTCCAGAATTTATGTTTTGCATAAAGTCCCAGTTTCCAATAAAGGGTTTGTTGAAAATAGTGTCTGTCACTGCACAGCCCCTGGGAGAAAGCGCTCTTAGCAAATAGACTTCCTCACTGCTTGATCCGAGGGAAGGCTTCCAGAGGTGAAACACATGCGCCACATTTTCCTTTTAGGGGTTCCTGGAAGAACATGCCTCCCTCCTGCCCCCTCCTGCCTTAGGCACCTGTTGGATGGGTACTTACTGTTGGTCCTAACCATAAACCAAATTGGTCTCAACTTCTCACCCCACAAACCCCTTTCACCTTCCTCTCACACCCTAGATTTCGAATTTCTAGTTAATTCGGCTAAGGACAGAGGTCCAGGTGTGTCATGAGGGAGGATGCCTTTGTGCATGATTTAGGCTCTGCCCCTGCTGTAAGGGAAGTGGTGGCCAGAAGGGGGAATCATCTCTCCGGAGCAGGAAGGGGAGGAACAAGATAGGGAACCTGTCTGGCCCCCTGGCACTGTGCAAAAGCTCTTCTTCCACTCCCCTAGCACCTTACTCAGCCACAGAAGCCCAGACTCTCTGGGCAGGGAGGCTTCTTAAAATAGTTTAGTTCCACCATTTTGGAGTCCACTTGGGGTCAGGGAAGCCTTAAAGAGTTTGATCAAGGCTATGGACTTCCAACCTAGAAAAATACAGAAATGTCCACAAAAAAGTTCAGATAATTTCAAAAGCTACATTTACACCCTCAAGCTTACTCATGAATACAAGGCTAATAACTCCCTGATCAAGTACACTCCCTCCACTCCATTTTTCTGAGAAAAGAGATCAGCTAGGGTAATTGATTTGCTCCCAGGTTTTGCAGCTGCTTAAAGAGGAATCCAAAACTGAAGGGCAAATTCTGGTACTCTTGTTCTAACCACTATAAAAGCAACTCTTGTCCTTTAAAGAAGCAGCCTCTAGAAGAGAACTTTGCTTTTCGGGGTAAGAAAGTGAATGATGAGGCTGGCAGTGACAGTGTTAGCAGAAGCACCTGCGCCCCAACTTTGTAAATGAGATTCAGCCATTCCAACAATGACATTTGCAATAGCCCTGGCATCCCACCCTGAACTAGTGCAGCAGGGTTACTGAGAGCAATCAGTTGCTATTCTAGCTCCTAAGACCTTGTCCTGCAGTGGGAAGGTAGGTGGTATGTGCTCACAAAGGGCTGAGATGGAAGGCAGCGGACGGTCTTGTACTTGGAAGACGACTCAGGGAATCAGGGAAGCAAGATTTCTGTAGCCCAATAGATTTGCCTCCACCTGAGAACAACTAGATTCCGGGAGACATCTAGCAAGGAGTGCCTTTGTTGCCCAAAAGATCAATGGCTCTACAGCAGACCCCTACCACCCTCTTCCTCATTCAGGGACACATTCCTTCCTTTTCCCAACATGCAAGCCCCTTTAGACTTTGGGGACCAACCCATCTTAAATGGGAGTAAGGAGACTAATCAAAATTCAGATAGTATTGGGAACGGGTCTATATAAGAGCTACTTGGAGTGGGGAAATCTCAGATTCAGAGGAGGTCTTAAATGGGCGATGTCCAAGTTTAGGGGAGCCCTCTCCCCCTCAGTTGTCTCTACGCTTTATTTTGGGGTTTCTCGGACTAGAAAACCTTGGCTTGGGGGCAGGGATTTGTTTGAGGGACTCTCCAATATCTTGAGGGCTGGCCGTGTGCCCGGCTGTAGGGGGTTCGGGGTTCTGGCGGCTTCCCGCGGGGCCCTGGGCCTCGAGGGGTGGGAGAGCAAACGAGCGCGGCGTCCTGCTCGGGAGGCGGGGACCGCTCTCCTCGCCCATCCCCTCGGGGACGGCCGTCCGGGCGCTGTGAGGGGCGCCCGCCGGGGAGGGGAGAGGACGTAGGGCCGGGTCAGCGGGGCTCGGGCCACTGCGGCGCGGGTGGCGGCTGCGGGGCTCCGGTGAGTGGGCCAGGGCGCACCGACCGGGCCGAGCTGGGCCTGAGCCGTCGGAGGCCTGGCTAACGCAGCCCGGGCCGCTTTCCCCTCGGAGCTGGGACCTGGTCTGCAGGGGGCGGCGCGGGGGCCGAGGTATCGGGGCGAGTTTTCTCGCAGGGCGGGGAGGGAGCGGCGGGCGGCGCGCGGAGGGGGAGGGGGAGCATGCCCGGCTGGAGCCCGGCCTCGGGGCGCGCCCCGGCAGCCGTCCCCACCTCCGCCTCCTCCTTCTCCTCCTCCGTCTCCTCCTCCTCCAGTCCCGCCGCAGCCAACATGGCTGCGCTCCTGAGCCCGGGAGGCGGCCGCTTCTGAGCGCCGCCCGCCGCCTGGGCCCCCCGCCCGCCCAGGCCCCCGGTCCATGGCCCGCGCCGCCTCGCGGCTCCCGGTGCGCTAGGGCTGCAGCCAGGGGCTTGCCGCCCCGAGGCGCCGCGGGGCCACTCGGGAGCCCGGGAGCCCGGGAGCCGTCCGGCGGGGCAGGGCGGCCCGCCACCATGGAACCCCAGCGCCGGGAGCTGCTCGCCCAGTGTCAGCAGAGCCTGGCCCAGGCCATGACGGAGGTGGAGGCCGTGCTCGGACTGCTGGAGGCCGCTGGAGCGCTGAGCCCCGGAGAGCGGCGGCAGCTTGACGAGGAGGCGGGAGGCACCAAGGCGGAGCTGCTGCTCAAGCTGCTCCTGGCCAAGGAGCGGGACCACTTCCAGGACCTGCGGGCGGCGCTGGAGAAGACACAGCCTCACCTGCTGCCTATTCTCTACCTGAACGGCGTCGTCGGGCCGCCGCAGCCCGCCGAGGGCGCCGGTGAGTGTCGGACCCCCGCCCCGGCCTCTCGGACCTGCCTTCCACTACTTCTGTCTCCTGTATTACGAGGGGGAACTCGGGAGGGCCACTCCTCTACCTGTCGCTGGCCTCAGGGACAACCTTTCCTCTTTTAGCCTGCCTGGGTAGGGGGCCATGCACGGACCCCGACTTCACACCTCCTCCCCCAGCCCTGCTGTCGCTGTAAACAATGCCCCGCACTGCAGGCCTTGACTCTCCCAGGTGCCGCGGCAGCAGGGTCGGGTCCTCCGCAGACCACCAGGTCCAATCAAGTCCAGCCCCCGGGCCACTTCTGAGGGATGTCCGCCAGTCTCTTTTCTAAGGCTCTTCACCATCCACCAGTCCTTTGAGAGCCCCTGCTAGCCTTTAATCAAAGATACAGCCTAGAAGAATGGAACCTGGGCCAGGTCTGGTACTCCTGAATTTTGGTCTCTGCCGCCCAGTTTCGGGACCACTGGTGCCTTTTCACTTGCTGGCTCTCTCAGCTCCCTGTGCCCTGAACTCAATCTCTTTGCTCGTCCAGACTTGTGCTTGATCATGCACAATGCCTGCTAGGTTTCTTTGGAAACTGTGGGCCGGGAAAAGTTGGGGAAGTTGCATTGCACCATGGGAAAATCCTAGTAGTGGTTGCTGGAGCCAGGATCCCTCCCTGAAGGTGCTGAGCTGTGTGAGGAGGAAAGGCTGATGGTTGGTTTCTTTGGGTGGTAGGTGATGGATTTGTGAATTTTCCTGCGTGGAGGTAACTGCTGGGAGTTTGTGACAAGTGGTAGACTTGGACTGGCCTGGTTGGGAAGTGTGGAAAATCATTCTTTTAGACAAAGAAGCTCAAGGAAGAAGCCATAGCACTGAGGAAGGAAGAGAACCAGCATTAATTAGGCACCTACTGTTGTGGCAGGTGCTCTGGTTTTATTACATTTAATTGTTACTACTCTGTGAGCTATTACTACTTTGCCAGAGAGAAAACTTTGGCTTGGTGTAGTTAAAATTTTCAAGGTGTTGGACACCAGGAATTTTGATTTATGACCTACTGTTTGATTTAACACGTTTGGAGCCAGGAAGCAGCAGTGCCCCTGTTTCTATGTCTTGTCCTTATTTTAAGAGTGAACTGAGAGGGCTGACAAACTGCCTTTAGCAACTCGTAGGCCAAAGGCTGATGAGACCCATTTATGTGGCTGTTAAAAGCCTCACTTATTAAGGGATGGTTTTTTATAAGCTGTTCCTGCTAACAGCTCCAATGTATATTGGCCCTCTCAACCTCACTTTTTATAGTCAAGGGAACTGACATACAGAGACACTAAGTTGCTGGCCACACAGCACATCATTTTATTCATGGCCCTTTTGTCTCCACTTTGGTTTTCTGACTCTCTAGCATTTATACCCCTCAAACTTGTATTATGATCATATATCTGAATTGCTGGGCAAACCCAGTTCACTCCTGGGGTGGTGCTTTTGAAGATGCAAAGAAGGGCTCTGAGATATGACGATGAGGATAAGGACAGAGGGAAATTGGGGTAATTTTATTCTTTTTAATTGCTTTTATCTTTGTGTCTCTCCATTTATCTACCTTTGAAGGAGGTGGTTTATCAAGGAAGCACAGAAGTTAGAGTGCAGACTGAAGTCTTTGTTGGGATGTGTTTCAATCAGTGCTAGCTAGCTCTAATCTCTGGAATAGATGGATAATTGCCATTAATTAGGTCCCTTCTTTTTCCATGCCTGGTGGAGAAGATGGGGCCTCCCAGGGCTGAAGTACTAGGAGCTGGTCCTGATCTCTGAGGAAAGGATGGGATAGAGTTTGGATTTTATCCCTAAGGGCAGTGATGTCAGTCCCTCGTTTTGCCACAATGCAGAGTTCTGTAGCCTTACAGAGGGTCATGAAATCTTCAGAAAACTAATTTTCAAGGGAAGTTAAGCTTATTTTAGAATTATTTATTTTATTAATACTTTATAAAAATTAGGGTAGCATTTGATATGGCAAGATGCTATCTAAAGCTTCGAGGGGAGGAGTTCCCTTCCGGCGTTGGTGCTGTCAGCACTGCGGCCTGGGTTCGATTCCCAGTCAGGGAGCTACCCACATACCAAAAAGCAAAAAAAAAAAAAAAAAAAAAAAAAAAAGCTTCGAGGGGAGAGTGTTGGGATCTTTGTAAAGGGTAATGTACTGTGCGGTGCATTTCCAACTTTTTTTTCTTTTAGCCAGAGAGCCCTTCTTATGGGGCAGAGCTAAGAGCATAAAAGAGCTGCTCTGGTTGAAGGGATGGAAGCACCCTTCTCACCCCTAAGGAGCCAAAGCAAGGGAACCCAGCATTGCCTTCTGCCTCCTTGCTCTCCCCAGTAGTTTCTACGCTGCACGCAGGTCTGCAGCTCTGCGTGTAAGTCAGCCTTAGTGCAAGGCCCTTGTGGGATCTCATACGGGGCCTGGAACTGGGAGGAAGCTGGCCTAGGTGAACACACCAAACTCATCTGTTCTGCTCACGTCCCGTTAGAGCCCAGACATTTATAACCCACCATGTATAGGCCCGGGGTATGAAGGTGACAGAAAATACAGTGTTATTTTATTTTGAGGGCGGGGCAATTCCTATATCCGGATTGATAGTACATTGCTGTTCAGCATTGTTATCTTATGGCGTGCTTTAATATCTCACTTAAACTATAGCATCCTCAGATGAGTTCTGTCTCCCTTATGTTAGGCTGGGTTCTGTGCCCCCTATCTGTGGGGCGTGAGGACAGGCCAGAAATAGGGCAGAAGGAGCTGGAGTGAGGTGAAGCACAGTGCTTCTGATCCTGTGTTGGGGCGCTTTTTCCTGCTACCTGATTAGGCCCTCCCACTACAATTTCAGGCCATTTCCTGCATTGCGGAACTCTGTGGAATTATGTAGCCTTTTCTTGTCCCTATGCATGGGTCTGTAAGAAATAAGTAATCACTTCTGCCTCACCTGGTGGTAGAGATAGGAGAGAACTGTTGTTTTCCTTTGAGGGGCTCAGGTCTCTAGGGTTTTTTTCCATAGTTGTATCAGGATCTTATTTGTTCATTTGGAACCCACAGTCCTTTGTGTCTCTCTTTGATTTTCTGACTAGTTACATCTGGGTTTTCTCACGTGAAGATCCTTGACTGCCTACACCTGGAGTGATTGCCTCTTCCTGACTGTGAACCTCAGTGAGTTCATCTGTGAGATGGGGCTAAGGATGCTTACCCTGCCAGCCTCAGCCACTGGGAGGACTGAGGTGTCTGGTCCTGTGCTCGGTCCAGGTGGGACCAGGATGCAGATGGAGATGGGTGCATAGGATGTAATTCCAGCCTGCCGTTCACTGCCTAGTGGAGGAATGGGACACTCAGGAGAGTGACATTATGAGACAGATCAATTGAATGATATAAATACAAGCAGGCTTTTCCCTCCCTTTAAAACTCTATATACTATGTGCTTTCCCAAATACTCTCATCCACCCCCCGGGCCTCTAATTACAGAACCATTTTGCACTTCTGGTGGGGCAGAAGTGGCAGAGCTTGGCGATTGCCTGCTGGCCCTGTCTAGTGTGTGCTCAGAGCTGAATGTTTCCTTCTCATCCCCTCTGTACCTCCTCTTCAGGTTCCTGTCGAGCTGGCTGACTTAGCTTCACCAGAGTTATGAGACTGGAGATTGCAGCATCTGCTGGAGACGCTGAGGGAGGCTTGGTGGCAGCCCTGGGGCTTGAGCTGGGTGTTGAAGGGGCACTGTGAATATGCAGAGGGAAAGGAGGACATTCTGGGCCGTAGACACGAGAGCAGAGGCATAGCCATGAGAGCAGCCATGCATTTTCAGGTTGCACAAGTGAGACCAGCCTGCGTGGAGCAGGGGATTGGCACTGCCATTGGCTCTCGGGGGGCTGGGGATGCAAAGGTAAGCTGGAGGGCTAGGCTGACGGAGGGGTCTGGATGTCTCTTGGAATTCAGAGGCATTGTACACTTGTCAGAAGTTACAGCTGGAGGAATTTGTTTTTAAATGAATAACCCTGCGAGGTTCTTCCAACAGGAGGACTGCAGTTGGCTACTGATAGTCAGGTGTGGGCTATTTATTATTCATTAGAGGTTACCTGGGCCTTTTGTTCTCTCCCTCCTCTCTCAGAATACCAGCCACCTTTACTTCATTCGCTCTGCCCTGGGAGGTCAGCAGGGACAGCAACAGAAGTGCAGGCTCCAACCACTGTAGTGTTTTTGTTTTTGTTTTTGGTTTTTTTAATTGTGTTACTTGAGGGGTTGTAATGGAGGAACTTGAAAGTAATAGTTGAGAAGAGTTTTCTAAGAGAAAGGCAGATTTTATCTGTCTCTCTGTGTAGTAGTTCCGTGTCCCTTTATTGCAAGTGACAGAAACTTAGCTCTGATTATTAGGCAGAAAAGAGAAATTTATTATATAATATCCTAAAACCTTGGGATAGATGGGGAAACTGGCTTTTGGATGATCGATCATGAATGCTGCAGTCTTTCCTCATGGGCCTGGAACGTGGTCTCTGGCTTCCATCTTCACAGCCCCTGACCAAAGAATAAAGAGAGGTCTATCCAGTTAGCCCAGGCAGAGAAATCTCATGGAGGGATTCTGATTGGGCAGAGTGTTTATGTGAGGCCCAGTCACTGGCCAGGGCTAGAGAACTAAAGTTGGTTTAGCAATGGACCCAACCAATAGGATTGGGTGACAGAATGCTGTGATTTGGGTCCTATTCCCAGTACCATATGATTCTTTAGAATGGGGAGAAGCACTTCTCCAAAAGAAGAAGAGCAGGAAGGATGTTTTATGCAGGTAGAATAGTATATGACATGTGGTCTCATCTTTGTGCCATAAGGCAGTTAGTTAGCAGGTGAGGTCATTGCTAGAATGGGGTAGTGGGAGAGGTGGGCACACTTCATTAGATTTTAGACCTTGAGCAAGGTAGTTAACCTTTCTGAGCTTATCTCCTGTTATACAAAATAATTAAAACAGTAACTACTTCACTATGCTATTTGACAATCAGTAGTAAAGAAAAAGTAGAAGCATTTGTTAGTGTAGTAAGCAGTACAGCCTGGAATCAGCCTGAGAACCAGAAACCTGGGAGTCTCCTGATATTTCTGAGGGTTACATGAGAGCTCTTTATAAACTATGCTGAACAGATGTCAGGGTTGCTTTTGCAGTGGCTGTGGGTCACCAAGAATAGAATATAATCTCCACAAGCTGAATTTGCTGTTATATTTCTAATGCCTAGAATAGAGTCTGGCCCAAGATAGGTGTTCAGTGAATTTCTGTTGAGTGGATGACTAGTTAGCTCTGTGTGGAATGAGTGGTTTGACCTTGCATAGTCCCAAACCTCTTCCGAAATACCTGCAGGTTTCCTAAGTGGTGACTTCACAGTGACAGAAGGCTGTGGGAGTACAGGAAAGCTAGAGTGAATCCCAGATACATACCGATGTCACCGACCACAGTATGTCTGTGATGGAAGCAGGTGGTATGACATTGGTGTCTCAAGTTCTCAAGGTTACCCATCAGGTACTGGCATTGTGGGACTGGCAGCCAGTAGTCATGTGGAGTGCCCACATTGCCTTCTGTAGGATTGGAGAGCCCTTCCCTTTTTGCACGTCAGCTTGGTGTCCTCGAAAGAGTCTTGGATGGGGATCTGCTCCTAACTGTGCAGCATCTTGACATTGGATGAGCTTCTTAATTACCTGGGGCTTGTTTTTGTTTGTTTGTTTGTTTTTGTCCACCCCCCACCCCCACCCCCAGTACAACAGCAAAACTAGAAAAAGTTAGCACTGACCAAGGACTCACTCAGTTCTGTGAGATTCTCAGCACTTCCAAGGTGGTGTTAGGTCCAAGGAGGCTTGGTTGATGGGGTTGGACTAGATTTCTGAGGCTTCTCACAGCTCTACCACGATTGCTGTTTTCTCTTTTTTTTTGCTTTTTGGTATGTGGGTAGCTCCCTGACTGGGAATCGAACCCAGGCCGTAGCGCTGACAGCGCCAACGCCGAAGCCTTAAGCCACTACACCATCAAGGGAACTCCCTGCTGTTTTCTCTTTGAGTGTTAGTATTGAGTGATTTTTTTTTAATACCCTGGCTTTTTATTTCCTGGAAAAATAAGCAGCGGAGGAGAAATCTTTTGTCTTAGGTTTTTTTTTTTTTTTTTTTTTTTTTTTTTTTTTTTTTTTTTTTTTTTTTTTTTTTTTTTGGTTCCACCTAATTTCAACCACATACACATTCTGGAGGCCAACGTGAGGGGGCTCTTCAGTTATTTCCGGTAACCTTGGGAAGATGCGAGCCACAGAAATAGTGGATATAGAGACAGAGGGCTGAGCTGCCTGTTAATCTGTGTAGTAGGGTGCCAAGCATGTTCAGAGAACAATTTTAAGTGGGATTGGTGGGGGGCATATTGCATCTTTTTTCACCTTTTACCTGGGGCAGATTGCATATCTCTGAATTGCGTATATTGATCTTTTTGAGATAGAGTTCTATGAAAGAGCTGCAGGAACCTTTTAAACTAAACAGAGGTGTTTGGAATGTTCTATGTTAGCCATCCAACTTTGCACCCTTGGTGGATAATTGCAAGGTGACCGTTGACCTTGATGTTCATTTCACACCAAGGGTCATAACCCATTTACTTTGAGTTTTGGTGGTGTTTTTATTGTGGCAAAATATGCATAACATGAAATCTATTATTTTAATAATTTTTAAGTGTACAGTTCCATGGTATTAAATATATTTGCATTGTTGTGCAGCCATCCCCGCCATCCATCTGCAGAGCTTTTTCCTCTTGCAAAACTGAAACTCTCTATCTGTTAAACAGCAACTCCATCCTCTCCTCCATCGACCTCCTGACAACCGCCGTTCCATTTTCTCTGTCTGTGAATTTGACTTTTCTGGGTATCTCATATAAAGGGAATCATACAGTATTTGTCATCTTGTGACTGGCCTATTTAACTTAGCATGTCTTTAAGTTTCATCTGTGTTATTGCATGTCAGAATTTCCTTCCTTTGTTTTATTTATTTGTTTTTGATTGTGGTAATGAATGCGTAACATAAAATTTTACTTTCTTAACCTTTTTAAAGTATACAGTTTTAATAGTGCTGAGTATATTCACATTGTTGTACAACCGGTCTCCATAACTCATCTTGTATATAAAACAAACTCTATCCCTAGAGAACGAATCCTCATTCCCTCCTTTACCGAGCTCCTGGAAACCTCTCTTCTACTTTCTGTGTCTATGAATTTGACTATGTTAGGCACCTCATGTTTGTGGAACCATGTATTTGTCTTGTTGTGACTGGCTTATTTCACTTAGCACAGTGTCCTCAAGGTTCATCCATATTATAATGTGACAGGATTTCCTTCTTTTTTAAGGCCAAATAATATTTTCATTGCATATGTAGACCACATTTTGTTTATCCATTCATCTATCAGTGGACACTAGGGTTCCTTCTGCCTCTTGAATATTGTGAATAATGCTGCTGTGAACGTTGGTGTCCAAATATCTTTTGGAGATCTTGCTTTCAGTTCTTTGGTGTATATATTCAGCAGTGAAATTATGGATTATGAGGCAATTTAATGTTTAATTTTTTGAGGAACTGCTATATATTTTGTTACTTGTTTTATTTATTTTGTTTTGGGTTTTAATTAAGGAAAGCCATACTCTCCATGGCACCTTGACTTGGTGGTGAGTGGCCTGGCTGGAGTGCTAGGTTCAAGATTTCCTTTCCTTTTTCTTCTAAAAATTCTGTATTCCCCTGACCTCTTTTGGAAAGTCTCAGGACAGTTCCTTTGTACTTTAAAGAAGGATTTAATTTCAGTAGTCATCTGTAACTCTTCTGAGACCAGAAGTTACTAACCATAGAATCCCAGCAGCACTCGTATCTGGCAGCCAAAAGACGTTCACACATTTCCTTTGTGTTTCTAGGACTAATATCTCCATCCCCTAAGGCCTTCAAGTATGTTAGCTATTTCTGCTTTGTAGACACTTCCTCTTTATCCTATTCAGGGTCGGTTTGGTTTTTCAGTCTTGAATCCAGGGTAACTGGCTATCAAGATTTTCTTTCAAAAGGCTTAGATCAGCATTTCCCAAGGAAACATTTAAACACTGGTTTGGTGGGTTGTCAGTGGTATTACTTGATAAAAGGGTTCTGTGGTCAAGTGGGTTTGACCAGTGCTAGTTTGAGCAGGTCACACAGGCTCCTCTACTGGGAACCTCTCCAGAGCACTAATAAGCCAGTGTGCTTTGGGACATCACTGGAGTGGGTTCACTACCTAGAGTTGCCCAAAGTGATTTGACCACAAAATCCTTTTCTATTGAGCATTTTGTGTCTTTAGTGTTGAGAAATGCACTTTTGGGAAACTTCAGCGTTAGGGCATGGCCTAGAACATCAGTGTATACTGTTGTTCTTTGAATTTCCCTTCAGTTCTCTCACTTGGGGAACCAAAACCTTAAACTTTCCTATTCTTTGAAATTTTCCTACTGGCCAAAGTGGGCACATGTGCTTCTGGGACCAGTAGGTTTTTTGAGATGTGTCAATAATTTAGATGTGTAGTACATTCTGGAGCCAGTTGATTCTTTGGTTGTATGATCTTGCATAAGGTGTGTGACCTCTTTGGGCCTCAGTTTCCCCAGTCTGGTTTGACAAGAATGAAATCTGGTTTTGTGACAGTTATTCTTTGAGTTGGTTAAACCTCCTGTGGTCTTCTCTAGGATAAGACTGTGGTCCACAGGCCATGTTCCTTGGGGCGCCTCAGGAGTCACCTGTCCTGGTGGTTTGGTGACTGCAGGTCTGGGACTAGTAACTGTTGCACAAGTCTTTCCTGAGCCCCAGAGAGGTGCTGGGCTGTGGAACAGGAAGATGGTTTCTGCCCTGAGAGTATTAAGTACCTTCTGGGAAGATGGGTGGCACAGGTCATTAGTGGGTTTGGAGCCAGGGAGCAAGTCTATAAGACTAGAGACAGCTGAGTGTCATGAACTAAGTTTTGGGGAATGCTACAGACTAGGATTTAATTGTTGAATCTTCCATCTTAAGCTGTGTGACTTCAGCAAGTTGCTTAACCTCTCTGGGCTTTCTTTTTCCTTACCTGTAAAAAAGGCCAGTAGTATTCCTCTCCTAGGGTTTTGGTGAGGATTGAGGTGATTTATATGAGGTGAGGACAAGCTGCTTCCACCATCACTGCTGTTGGTGGTGGCCTGCCCTTGAGAGGAGAGCCAATGCCCTGCCTGTCCTTGGAATCAGGAGGTGTCACAGGGCACAGGCCATGCTGGGAGTTAGACAGAGAGATGCCCGAGGGAGAGTCCAGAGTGGGGAATGGACCCAGAGGCCCCATATTCCTAGGGCTGCTCAGAACACACTTTTACAGTGCTTTGGCCTTGGAGCCTGCATTTTAAGGAGGCCATCACCATGATCTGTGGGGAGTTCATTCGGCTCTAAAAGGACCTTGGGAAAATCTTATTTTGGAGGAAGAGAGACTTAGAAGGGCTTGGATGCTTGTTTTCAGATGGTCACGGACAGATGATGAGACAGTTCTCTTTGATCCCAGAGAGTGGAACGTGGGCTGACTGGTGGAAGATAATGAAAGGTAGAATTGAGCTGAGCTTTCTGTTTTGCTCCCTTCTTTCCTTTTAAACTTTATAGTATAACATGTTCAAATATGTGTAGAGATGGAGAGGATAATACATGAAACACCCAGGTCTCCCAACAGCTTTTGCTTTCTGTAGTATTTTAAAACCAGTCCCAGACAGCATATCACATCACCCATAAATACCTAAGGAAGTGTCTCTAAGAAATAAGACCTTTAAAAAAAAAATAGCCAGGAGAGTGTTTTTACAGTCAACAATATTAACAGTGACTTCTTAATATCATCTTGTACCCTGTCGATGCTCAGTTTTCCTTGTCTCAGAAATGTCTTTTTATAGCCCGTTTGTTCAAATCAGGATTTTAATAAGGTCCACATGTTGCATTTAGTTGATGTTGCCCTCTGAGCCTCTTTTGTAATCCTTCACAGCTCCCCTCCCCTGGGTCTTTGGTTGAAAGAAGAACTTGTTTTCATGGTCAGTGTCATCCAGCTATGGCGTGGACTGTTCCAGGTGGTGACATTCCTTCCCTCAGAGTCCACACAGGCTGAGGTGAACACAGCGGGGTTGGTTACTCAGAGAATGGGTTGTGGAATCTGACTGTAAGCCTCTTCAGCCTTGGTTTCCTCATAGGGCTGTTGCAGACAGTTAAATGAAATAACATACATGAAGTGTAAATATCCTTGATTGGTTGGCTGATTTTTGCTGTGAGACCCTTTTCATTCCCTGGACTCTTACAGGAAAGCCAGCTGTGTGAAATGGACAAAGAGGTGCTGTGGAGATCAGGTGTGGGGCTTGGAGCTTTCCTTGTGGCCTCCCTGAGGTACCTCTACAGGGCTCTCCAGGGTTCCATAGAACATAGTTTTAAAATCGCAGGCTTGGATGCTTTTGCTTTACGATGTTCCCCATGTTAAAAGAGAGAAGAGCCCCCCAAAAGCTTCACCTTCCTTTTCCTGAGCTGGGCTGGGTTGGTGAGTCACAGGTGGACACACGGGCTGCCATTGGTGGCAGCTGGGTTTCCACGAGACACTCTTGTCTTTGTCTGCTTCCTCTGTTTACCTTCGTACGTTTCCTTTCAGGATGAACCATGCTCTCAAAAATGACTAATGACCACAATGTGGCTAATAAAAAAACCCCCTACTCTCTGCTTCCCGAGACCATGATATGGGAAGGAGCAGAGTAAAACCCCATCAGATGATTTCTTACAGTGGAAAGTGATTACCTTTTTTGAAAAATTATTGGTTTTGCTTTTTGTTAGATGTGGTCACTAGCTGTCCCTACACCTACATTGCATAAGAGAACTGTTAGCCGCTGATAAGTAGCCCCTGCCAACGTGCACCTTACAGGTGGGGTTCATAGAGCAGCGTATGTGGGAAGCAGTGCCATCACAGATGATCCCTTGCGACCCAGTGCTGCTGCCCTGTTGGCTGTCCCAAACTGGGGTGTGCTTTCTCTGCCCACAGTGTTTTTCCAGGTGTGGTGTGTCTATCAAGCCTCTTTCTGAGTCAACCTCAGGTTACTTGTCTGAGTGGTACCTGTGTGACTCCTTAAGATGGCTTGGTACCCCAAACCAGACTCCTCGTACATCATTGGACCATTGTGAATCTGTTGTCCAAACGTGGTGAAAATCTGCCCTGCCAGCGGTAGTGATTTGATAACAAAGAAGAGATGGGATTTTTATATTTTGATGTAAGAAGCCATGCTTTAAAAATGTTTAACAACCTTTTCAGTACTCATGAGAACCTCTGTTCTTACGCAGGGTACCCTCCTTTTCTTCTTGTCTGGTCAGAACTTTCGTTTCCTGTTTATGTTTTTTAAGCAGCTTAAGGTTGTTGAGTATCATGGCTGGAAGGGATCTTAAAGACCACTTTGCGCAAACTGCCTGTTTTATACATGATAAACAGCAGGCCAGAGACACAAAGGGACTCCGCTGGGGTCTCATAGCATGGCACCAGCAGAGGTGGATGCAGGACCCAGGTTTCTTCCCAACCCAGGGCCCTTTGCAAGGCATCCCAGCCCGCCCCAGGCTGGGCGGGGAGTCTCCGGAGCCTTGGCTGGTTTTTCCTGATCTGGGCCTGGCTTTGCAGCCACCGGCCTTCCCTGTGAGGGTGACCAAGTGATAGGGCATTGCAGTTCATGGTGCTGTGCTACAGCTTTCATTCCTGACCATTGCAAAAAGTCTTTTGTCAGTCCACGTAATAGGTATTTATGTTCTGCAGATGGGCAAACTAGGCCAAGAGATGTTTGTCATCTTGCTCAGGGCCTCCAGCTGCTGAGAGAGAGGCTGGGCAGGTTTTGGAGCCCTTGTCAGTTTCTTTATAAAGTCTGCATTTGTTCTGTGTCCTGAGTCAGCCTGTGAGGGTCCCCACTTGAGATATCTGTGTCCTGAGCCCTGGACACCCCTCCCCTTCTCGTCACTGCATTCATTCATGCAGCAGATGTGTTCTGAGCACCCATCACATAGTGGGAACTGTTCGGATGCAGACACAGGACTGAATTTAGTGCTGAGTCAGATAATGGGTCTGATGCTGGCAGGAGGTACCTCCTTGTCTCATTCTTTTTGTGACACTGCAAAAAACTTCCAGGGCTGGCTGCTGTGGCTTCTTATTGCTTAGTCACAGGACAGAGTTCAAGCAGGAAAATGACGCCACTGAGCCTGTTGTCCCAGAGGAAAAGCCTTAAGTAAAGATAAGAGGGTAAAGGCCCCAGGGTACTGCGTTGGGGTCCACACTCCTGGCCAACTTCAGTGGGAACTGGATCCAGGAAAATGCAAGAAAGCCAAGATGTGCTGATTCTGGGTCCTTTTCCTAAAAAAAAAGAGCGTGTGTGTGTGTGTGTGTGTGTGTGTGTGTGTGTGTATACGCGCATGTGTGTGTACGCGTGCATGTGTGTGGGTGTGTGTGTGCGCATGCGCGCTTGTGCATGTGTGTAGCTGGATCTGAAGAAGCTTATCATTTAGGGGCTGGGGGTGTGAGAATATGCCTGCCTGTCTGTTCTTCTAACTCACTTCTGCTAGAACATGGCAGACCGTCTTTATAAAGCTGGGATGGTATTTTCTCCCTGTTTTCTGAGTCCAGGGAGAGGGAACAAAGCAGTGAGTGTCCAGCTGTCCTTGCTTTCTGTGGGAAGTTGTGGCATTTCATATAAGCTTGTCTTCTGCCTGCAACCCGCCTCATAGTAAGGCTCGTCAGGAACGCTCAGTGGGGCCGGTCACACAGTCTCCTTGCATGCAGTCACACAGCCCTTAGGGTGGAGCCCAGACAGATTCGGATCCTGGTTTTAACTGTCCATCCATCCCGCTGTCCACCTGTCGGTCGTTCGTCCAGCATATACTGGGTCAGCGGCTCTGTTAAGTGCTGATTGAGTTAGTGGAGAGGAGAAGGACGTTGACATCACCCACGAGCAACATGATAGACCCGCACCAAACGCCCTGACTTTGACTTGTTCTTCTAGCTGGAATGTGTATCCTGTTGTTCATCAGGGCTTCTCATTTTTGCTGTGCTCTGTTTGCCAGAAAGCAATCAGCCGAGCTCATGGACTTCCTACTCCTCACCTTCTATCATGTGCTATATAGCAAATGGCGAGTGTTTTTGTTTGCAGAAATCTGTACGAGTCTCAGAAGTGTGAGATGGAGCTTGCCCACCAGGAGTTTATTGTCTCCTTGGGAAGCTCATACCTGATGGATCAGGTGTCCAGCAGTACAGATCACACAGAGCAGATGAAGCCAACCCAGAGGAGAGGGTACGGTGAGCTGGGTGCAGGCAAAGGACTGGAAGCTGGGAGGATGCTGGAGTGGGGCCAGGAGGGAGGCAGCCCTGGGAAGGCAGCGCGCTGAGTGAGGGAGGAGACTTGGGAGGGAATCCATGGGTCTGTGTGGGAATTGAGGGCTTCTGCCTGGGGCTGGCACTCAGCAGGCCCTGGGGAAATGCGGCTGGGCTAACCAGCCCCTGGAAGGCACGGCATGCCTCCAGTCATTCTCCCTGCGACTGGGTCTCTGTGAGGCTGTGTGAGCCTGGGGCTGGAGAGAAGGGCGGAGTTGGCCTGGAGGGGAAGGGTGGTCTTGGAGTGTGGGGGAGGGTGCTGTGGCCTGTGGACTGGCCTACGCAAAATTTCCCGAGGAGTCTGATTGGCTTTCTGTGAGTTAGATGGTTTGCAAAGTCATCTTGTTCCCGAGTTTCAAGTCTGAGGATTACAGCGGGGCTGTTTGGAAACCAGAGTTCAAGAGTCCTCTGGGGCGCTTGAGACCGGTTTCCATCGGCTGTCCTTGTCTTTGTGGAGGAGAAGGGAGTGGTTAAGGAGTAAGGTCGCTCACAGAGACGGAGTGAGCCTAGTTGTGTCCGGACGACCACCTCACACAGTCTCTCTACGCCTTAGTCTATCCCTCTAACATGGCCTGTGACACCACCTGCTTCCTCGAGCTGGTGTGAAAGTAGATGGGTCACTATGGACAGTTGCGTGCTGTGCATATGTAGGACTTTGCATTGCACAGGTGGCTTTGTCCATTATTTTTGTATTTATTTTCTCATCTGATCTCCTCAGCAACCTTTGGGGGGCCCTTACTCCACCTTACTGATGAAGCAACAGGTGGGGGAGATGAGGCCACTTGGAAGTCAGTTTAATAGAGTAGTTAAGAGCCAGTATCTAAGCCAAGTATCAGGTTCAGATTCAGGGTCTGCTACTTACTGTGCCCTGGGCAAGTTACTTTTCATTTCTGTGCCTTGGTTTCTTTACCTGTAGAAGGAGGGTAATAACAGGACCTTGTGTTATAAGGGCTAAAGGAACTACTGTTTGTAGTGTTCAGGGCACTGCTCAGCAGCACACAGTAAGCACTATGTAAGCATAAGCTGTTACTGGTACTGTTATTAGAGCCCTAGTCCCGTGACTTTTTAAGTGCCACCTTAAACTGTGACGTTTGGTTGGTTTGTTCCCTGACTCCTCTCACACTCAGGGTTTGGTCTGCAGATCGGTGCTGGTCTGCAAACTCTTGCTTCTTGGTTTGTGATTAAGGTTAGCACAGAGATTGAGAGTAAGCATTTAGCAACCTTTAGAGCAATTTGACCTTGCTGGGACTCAATGAACAGGTATAGACTGCTTCAGGTGCTGTCGGATCACATGGGCGTCACATGTTGTATCAGCTGTGCGTAATAGTCATTGGGCAGTAGGACCAGGTGATTGCAAAGAAAAAAAGTGGAGTAGTGTGAGAGCCCAGCTGTATTGCCACTGACCCCGCCTCCGGCCCCCGAACAATTGGCTTTCTTGGGAGGAGCCTCTGCCTGGAGCAGGCAGGACCCCCGGCATTTTGCAAGCCAGTGCATGATATTTGTGCTCTAGCTGTCTGTGACAACTCGAGGTAGCGAGGTCTCCTGACAGAGGAGACTTTTATAATGAGCAATTGTTTCCATTCAGCTCCACTGACGCTCATTGTGACAAGTGCCTTTCTTGCTGTTCTCCTAGCGGGAGTGGTTCTGGCAGATTTGGTAAGAATCCACAATGAACTCATTCCCTTTCCACCTCTGAGGCTGGCAGAAACTAGAAAGCTAGATGATGTCAGTGGACAGCAGGGTGTGGGGATTCAAGAAGTCACCTCTTCCTGGGCTCCTGCAAAGCCCTGACCCTGCCTGAGTGCCTGACCCCCGCCCTGCTCTTATGCGAGTCCCTCAGGGGACTGGTCCCTGGAGGTTCACTACAGTGCTTGGGGGGTGATGTCCCACCCAGTGCTGATGGGTGCAGTGGTGGGCAAGGGCTGGCAGTCGTCCCCAGCATTTCCAAGTGACTGATGAGACCTATACATGGCAGTGACATGGATCTTTAAGCATAGAGCTCAGTGAAAAAGTAAGAAGTAGAATGAAAGGGGTAATGTAGTGTTGGAATGTAAATTAATATAAAACACCCATTTTGCAAGAGCACAAAGAAAAGCATGACCACACACAAAAGTGGTCACCTATGTGCTTGGGGGAGGAGAATGGAAAAGGAAATGGGAGTAAAAGGAAATAAATAAAACACGGCAAGGAGGAAAGAAACATGCCTTTTCTGCTTTGCTGCTTTCTTTGAGGGGAGGCCTCTTGCGTCTCGGCTGCCCTTGATCCCTAGTTTCTAGGAGTGTGGCCTCTGTGTGTCTCGCCTAAGCTTGCAACCTCAAGCAGGTTGTTCACCCATCGATGGCCTCACTGAAGAGTTTCTGGCCAATGAAGTCACCCATGAGGGTGGGGCAACTGTTCATGGAAAAAGTGACTCAGTAGGGACACAGGTGTTTTTAATAATCATCTAGACCAGCGGTTCTCAACCTGTGGGTCGTGACCCCTTTGGGGGTCCAATGGCCCTTTCACAGGGGTCACCTAAGACCACCGGAAAACACATATCAGATATTTACGTGACGATTTATAACAGGAGCAACATTATAGTTATGAAGTAGCAACGAAAATAATTTTATGGGTCACCACAGCATGAGGAACTGTATTAAAGGGTCACGGCATTAGGAAGGTTGAGAACCACTGCCCTAGGTGATTGTGGGGAGCAAGAGGTGATCAGCACTTGATTTAAACATGGCATTGTGACTATGTGCTAGTTGTGTTTGCAAAACCCCATGTTCTCAACTTGGCCATAGTGAGAAAGTATGAGTGGTCATCCTTTAAGTCAATTAATTAAACAAACCAACAGAAAAACAAAAACATCACTGTTCTGTGTGTTTATTGAGCTTATGAAGCCATGTACTGCACACCCCATTACAGGGACAGAAGATTTTGATTTCAGGAAGGTAGAATCCTGATCAGGGTAGGGAATAACTTTTTAGTCCAGAAACTACTGTTCTAGGGAAGCACATGAGCTGCTGACTGCTGAACGTATTCAGGTAGAACTTCAGGCATGGCAAGGAAAGAGTTCTTCTATCATGTTCATGGTTGAATAGTTGCTCTCTGCAGTCCTTCCTGTTCTAACTGAACTGGGCTTCAAGTTGTAGGGCTGATGCTTGATTTTAAAATTATTATGTAATTAGCCATGGTGATGGTAGAGAATTTAGAAAATGTGAATAATCAAAAGGAAAATAAGTTGCAGGTAATCTTACTAACTGGAGATAACCACTATACATTTTTTTAAAGACTAAAAAGGAATTATGTTTAGTGGGTGCATAGTATTGACCTAGCAAGAAGTATGTCACCAGTTCCCCTTTATGGCGATTTAGAGATTTCCCATTTTTCATTATAAATCATGCCGCAGGGAACATCCTTATGCATGGATCTTTGCACACTTCTTTATTTCCTCAGGATAAATTCCTGGAAATGGTGCTGTTGGGACAAAGGGTGTGGACCTTTTGAAGGCTGTTGCTGCAAATTGTCAAGCTGATGGCATTGATTCTGAGTCACTCTTAGGTTTCTCCAGGTGTGGTGTTTGGACCGGCTTCTTCAGAATCACCTGGGAAGCTTGTGAAAAATGACGATTCCTGGGCCCCACCCTGAGTCTCCTAAAGCAGAGTCTGGGGATGGGCTGGTCTTGGCAGTTGCATTTTTCACCAGCGTCCAGGAGATGCATCTCCACAGTGCAGTGCATCCTCAGCGTTCAAGCCTGCCCAGGGAGGGGAACTCTCTGTCTTCTCTGAGGGACAGCTGTGATGTTGACGTGGGTCAGGGAAGTGGGGCCAGAAGAGCACAGTTCAGGGACCTGCCTCTTGGCACTGTTTTCCTCGTCTGTAAAGTGGGATTCTCAGTAGCTGCAATGAGCTGAAAATGCTCTCTCTCTGTATGTGAATGCATATGTGATTGTTTCTCTTACTCATGTCACAAGGCGAGAGGGAGCTCACTGGGCCGGGCCGATCTGGGAAGGGAGCTGTGGGAAAAGTGGGTCAGGACACAGCTCATCTTTCTGCCTCTTCCCCAAGGGGACCGGGGCTGATAAACTGCTCAAGCAGGGTGCTATTGGCCAAGGCCCTCTCCAGGTCCTGGCGTCTTTCTGTCCAGGTCATCAGAGAGCAGCTGCTTCTGCCTTTGGATTTCTGCTCCCTATGGCCAAGAGTGAGAGGAGGAGGGCTGGGGGCTGAGCCCTGTGTGGTCCTTCCCACCAGTGCTGGGAGGGCATGGGAAAGGCCCAGTGGTCCCTCCCCAGCAGTGTGGCTCCCAGAAGTCACTGATGCTGCCCTCACCACAGCTTTGCTATGTGGATGTGCCACTTCCTAGCACTGGAGTTGATAGTCCTGATCGGGTCACTCAGGTGTACCCAGCCAAGGATGAACTGTTTGCCAGATACAACCTCTAGGATGCTGCTCTAGATGGGCTGTTTACCACTTG
The DNA here is from genome assembly GCA_004026885.1 of Lyroderma lyra. Lineage (NCBI taxonomy): Eukaryota > Metazoa > Chordata > Mammalia > Chiroptera > Megadermatidae > Lyroderma > Lyroderma lyra. The sequence goes on from PVJL010003222.1 coordinate 109,993, forward strand.
TCCCTGCAAAGGTCAAGTCTACCTCTTACTGCTTTGCTTCCTGGTCTATAAGTCTGGAAGGGAGATCATTCATTCACTTACTCAGGAAGACGTACTGAGCTGCAGTGGTGACAAGATGGACGATCTACATTAAGGAGCAGACGGCAGCGCTGCTGGCGTGGGAATTGGTAAGTTGTGCTCTGATGTGGGTAGAGAGGCAAGGTGCCCTTGAAGCACATCAGGCAAGGGATTGACTCTGTGTTATGGAAGGGAGAGTTGTCTGGCTGAGGGTCCGTCTCATGGAGAAGTAAGTAACTTGGGAGCTGGGCTCTGAAGGTTGGGTAGTAGTCACTAGGTGATGGATAGGTGCATTCCAGGCATGGGGAGAGAAGTCTGGGGAAAATCGGTGGGGCAGGAGGGAGTCAGGAAGGATGGGTGACCATGTACTGTGGTGACTGGATGGTGGCCTGGTCAGGGAGGGGCTGGAGGAGACCTGCTAGGGCTGTCCACGGGCCTCCAAGTCTGCTTCTGAGGCTCCGGAGCAGTGTGGCTTGGGCCAGGTGTTTCCCCCTGTGAGATGCGGTAATAAGACCAGCCTCAGAGGGAGCTATTAAATGGTGTAAAACGTGTAAAGTATGTAGCTGAGAACGTGACACAAAATCATATGCTCAATAAATGTTTGTTTGTTTCTTCTCAGTGCTGGGTGAGACTTTTTGACTTTGTCCTCGTTGGTCATAGCGGGCCATGGAAGGTTGTGGAGCATAGCATTAATGAGATCGTGTCTATTTGCTTGGATGTTTATGTGTTTTTGGTCTGGTGGAGGATACTTTTGGGGTCTGGGGTGGTGAGGCTAGAGATGGGCCGAGACCAGGAAGGGTGAGAAGAATCCTCCCCTGTCATGGTCCTCTGCTGTGTTTCTTGTCCTCCAGTTTCAGTGTGTTGCTGGGATGACCTCTCTGTGCTTTGTGCAGAGGTTTTGGTGGGAGGGGCTAGAGTCAGGAATGTCCTGGTGGTGGAGTGGCTAGGCTTTGGTGCGCTCAACCTGCAGACTGGGCTCAATTCCCAGCCAGGGAACTATCCTGGCCCCCATCCCCCGCAAAAAAAAAAAAAAAAAAAGAAATGTCCTCAGAAAGCTACCCATAAGGAAGGCTGTAGAACTTGGACACTTGTTGAGCATGGGTCTGGTTGTGAGGAAGTAGGGTGAGTGTCTTGAGAGGGGCAGGAGGCTGGGCCAGAGCCCATGGCAGCAGACCATGACAGCGATGGTGAAGTGTGATGGTAGACATTTATGACCACTTATGGCGTGTGCCAGGGAGCTTACGTGGTCATCTTAAGGATTGTCTCCAAAATCCAAAGATGAAGAGCTATTGTCCCCATTGTAAAGATGAGGGGACTGAGGCACAAAGAGGGGAAGTGACCTGTCCAGAGCCCCAGGCACGTGAGTCAAGATTTCAGCCCTGGTGGTTGGGATCCAGGGGCACACCTACTGTGGGAAATCTAGCAGTCTTCGGGGCCACTAGGTTTGGAGTTTTGGCTGCCAGATTTCAATTGCCACAAGGAAGAGCACTGTGCATGAAGAACTGGTCAGCGATGGGACTGGGACGGCTGCCTTTGGAGGTGGGGCGCTCCCGAGCCTGGGAAAGCCCGGAGGGCTGCCCATCAGGGGTGTTTGGGAGGTGGCAGAAGGCGAGCCTGTGCCTCCTGTTATGGAGATGGGTTTCATGCTGCCAGTCCTGCCAGCCTCAGGACTTCCTGATCAATGTCTCCTCCTTTCCCACACCACCTTCCCGCTGGAGTGGGTTTTTGCCTGGGGCCAGAGGTGGTGTCGGGATATGGATGTTAGCCAGGCAGGCACAGACCCTGTTGTATGGGGGCGGGAATAAGCCCAAGGTGGCAGAGAAAGTTGCTGTTATATCCAGAATGACTGCAGGGACCTCAGGAATCAGCCCTGAAGGTGGGCACACACGACTCCAGCCTGGGTTGTGAGTCATCAGAGCCCATGGAGGGGTGGAAGGTCTGGGGCAGTGCTGCTGTTTCCTCACCAGTCAGCAAAGGTGCTCTTGCCTGCTCAGCCTGCCCAAGGGCCACAGACTTCCTGTCACCCAGAACCCCAGGCCATCCGCCACAGTCAGTCGATAATAGCTGTTTTTGAACTGTAAACCTCTTTGCCATCTGGTTAGAAGGAAGATCCTAGGATTGCTGCCTCATCCCTGCACGATGCCAGCCTGCTTAGTGACGTTGGGCCAGTGCCTCCCATTCTCAGGTCTTTGCATCTGGCATCTGGTGACCCTGAATAGCGAGGCAGCTCCCTTTACTTCCTTACCTACTTCCTTGTTCTCCCAGGCATGCACAGGCCTGTCGGGATCCAGGCCTTGGAGGGACAGGGGCCTCCGGAGCGCGGGCAAGCCCCGGCCTGAAGGGAGACCCAGGGCCCAGCCTCGTGACTGTGTGCCCTCAGGAGCTGCTTGCTTCTGCACTGCCAGCCAGGTGGTGTCATCCGGGGGTTGGATTAAAAGATAACTCTATTGGCAGGAGAAGCAGTCCTTTCCGATTTTAATAACCAGGCTCATGGCGGGCTCTGTGCAGTCTCTCTTAGCCCCTGCTCCTGGATGTCTCTGCCTGTCCTCTTGTGTTCCAGCTGCCAAGACAGCCCCCACAGGTGGTGCCTCCACCTCTGTCTCCCTCACCTTGTCGCCAGCCTCTCCTCTGTGGACAGTTTCATAATTCTAATGAGCAATTTAGCAGAATTCTTTGTTTTCTGTCTCCCTCTGAGAAAAACCAAGTCCCTAGGAGTTGCCATGGAAGTGTGGTGGGACAAGGTAGAGATGAGGGCCAAGCTGGCGTGGGGGTGGGGCAACTTGCAGGGACACCTCATTGTACGCATGGGGCTGACTGGGAGCATGGGGCTGACTGGGAGCCGTGGCTCTTGGTGACTGGTGGAAGAGGCTGTTCTGACGCCTTGAGGAGCCGCCAGTCCTGGCGGGGAGGTGCTGCTGTGAAGCTGGCACTGTCATCAGCAGTCTTGGGTGGTCCCACGTTCCTGGCCCTGAATAGGCAATCACAGGACTTTTGAGGGTCTTGGGGGCCCCAGAGGGCTGTACTATCCTTGGGCAGTGGAGCTGCCTGGGAGAGGCCTGCCTGGAAATTCCAGCAGGGGACCCACAGGCGAGGGAACCAGAAAATGTTGGTAGAATGTTTTCTAGCTGCTTCCTCGTGTCTCCTGTCTTTGCACGGACCCTCGTGTTGGTAATCCCAATTCATTCTACCACTCAGAAATGGTACAGTAGACCTTTTTCTTTGTTCATTATTATGTACTTGCCTAAACATGAGTTTATTAAGAGAAAAAAAAATCTCTTTTTTTAAAAAAAATTTTTTTTTTTTTATGTGGGTAGCTCCCTGGCTGGGAATCGAACCCAGGCTGCAGCGTCGACAGCGCCGAAGCCTTAGCTACTACACCACCAGGGAACTCCCAGGGATATTCTCCTTCTTGGGAAGATAAAACATGGCTGAACACATACAGCATTACACACGTATTTTTAAATCCACAGTTAAATTGCAACAACTTTAAAGAATTATCTAGGGCAGTGGTTCTCAGCCTTCCTAAGGCCACGACCCTTAAGAAGGGTCGTTGCTACGTCATGACTGTCATGTTGCTCCTGTTATGAACCGTAATGTAAATATCTGATGTGTGTTTTCCGATGGTCTTAGGCGACCCCTGTGAAAGGGCCGTTCGACCCCCAAAGGGGCGCGACCCACAGGTTGAGAACTGCTGACTTGGGCATCTAGTGGGATTATGAGCCATTTTATTTTTCTTTAAATTTTTCTGTTTTAAACAAATGTCTATTGGTACTGTTTTTCTCTGATATTTTTGTGTAATATTTCAGATCCAGAGAAGAGTTGAAAGAATAGTACAATAAACATTTGCATAGTTCTCACCTAGATTCACCAGTGGTTAACAGTCTGCCACTTGCTTTTTCATTCTGTCACTCTTTCCATATATAGTCACATACAATTTTTTTTCCTGACTCATTTATGAAAGAGTGGTCCTCAGGACACTTCACCCCTATACGCTGATGTGTGCATCACCTGTGAACCGGGATGTGCTCCTACTTAACACACCATCATTATCACGCCCAAGGAATTCGGTACAGTTACAGTAACTTCTACTGCATATCTGTTTCAAGTCTCTGTCATTGTCCTAAACATGCCTTTAATAGATTTTTAAAAATCTAGACTGTAATAAACATGTGTTTGGTGGTTATGCTAATGTCATTTTAAAAACCTGGATTATACACATGATTATCAGTGACTGACTTTGTTAGAACCCATCGTTACAATGTAGATGCCCATATACATGTTACTGATGGTTAGCCTCTAGACCAAGCTTGTCCAACCTGAGGGCCGCGGGCAGCCCAGGACGGCTTTGAATGCAGCCCAACACAAATTTGTAAACTTTCTTAAAACATCATGAGATTTTTTTGTGTGACTTTTTTTTTTTTTTAAGATCATCAGCTGTCATTAGTGTTAGTGTATTTTATGTATGGTCCAAGGCAATTCTTCTTCCATTGTGGCCCAGGGAAGCCAAAAGATTGGATGCCCCTGGCCTAGACAATCTGATAATTCTTGAAAATTGAGAGGGTCCCGAGAGCTCTGCTCTCTTCTCTCAATAGAATCTGTAGCCTGCACAGTTAACAGACCTTCCCAGTGTCCCAGCGTTTGAGGTCTGCATGTGTGTTCTGAATTTCTTCAGTTTATGCAATCTGATACCTCCAAGTCTGGACATTTTAAACTGTTCTGCTAAATTCTTTTAAGCACCTGGGACTCAAATGTACCATTGCCTGGAGTGTTAGAGGTCATTTGACATAAAACAGAGAAAAACCAGTAGCACCTTCTTCCAAACTCAAAATCTCCTCCTCCCCTCTCCCCTGTTAGTGGGGAGTCACTGGCCTTCTTAACTCTGGACACCCTCAGAAGGGGGCTGATTGCTCTGTGGGGCCACCGAGGACCAAAGCCCAGCCAGGGCGGAGGGAAATCCTGGAGCAGGAGGAGGAGGGATGTGAGTAGTGAACTGGAGGTGGAAGGCGGGGAGAGGGGTGCCACGGTGGCCAGCACCATTCTGCCCCATGAAGCCACGTCACTCAGTGGGCCCTGGGATCTGTTAGCTGAGAGCCTGTCCTAAGCCTCCCTTGGGGAAGCAATGTTGGGACTGAGTCCTTCAGTGGAACTGGTCTATGTGGCTTTAAGTCTGTCTAGCTGAGTGGCTGGCTTATCCCTTCCCTAAACTGAACTGCTTGTCCACTCACAGGGTTGTAGTGAGGATCCAAGAAGAGAAGCCCGGCAAGTGCCTTGAGATTGCAGAGGAAGGAGGTGGCCTTGCCCTCTGGACTGTCCATTTGGGGAGTTGGCAAGCTATCACCCTGGGAACTTTTTTTGGGGTGGGGGTGGGGGTTAGCTCCCTGGCTGGGAATCGAGCCCAGGCAGGCTGTGGCTTTGAGAGCACCGAAGCCTAGCCACTACACCACCAGGGAACTCCCATCCTGGGAGCTTTATGACATTGGCACAAGATGGACTTGGTCTGGAGGCATCAAGCGCCAGATTGGAGAGGGCAGGGGTCAAGAAAGGCAGTGTTCCCAAGGAGGATGCCTGCAGGGTGGGCTCCCACAGAGGGCTTCTCGGGAGGCCAGGCTCCAGTCTTACTGGATGGGCAGGGTGGAGAAGAGGTGTTGTGGGGGTCAGGGAGCTGAAAAGGCTGGTGCTGTCCTGGGCAGTGCAGCTCCCTGCCCTGAACGGGATCCCTGAGAATAGACCGGCAGGGAGAGGGCTGCTTCGGCACTGTGTTTGGAGGAAAGGGTTCCTTGGGATTCCTGGTAGTTCTTCCTGCTCATCGCAGAAAAAAAATAAAAGGCTTTGTTCTTTGCTGACAATAAAGCACGCACATTCATGTAGAAAATTCAATTAATGAAGAAGGAAAAAGAAACACAGAATCCCAGAGGCAACCCTATTAACGTTGTGCTGGGGAAACTGGAGCTTTTATTGTATGCCAAGCATTGTGCTAAATGTTATCTTACTTCATCCTCACAAAAACCCTGGGTGGGGGCATGTTTTTTATCCCCGTTTTCAGGGTGAGGACAGTGAGGCTCAGGGAGGTTAAGGAACGTGTCCTGAGTCTTCCAGAACATGTGAGAGCTGGCAGACAGGCTCCAGAACTCACACCCGTAATAACCCCTCCGGAATACTGACCACTCCTATAGACACCTGACCGTTGTGTACGTGCACACACTTCCTTGCATACACACAGGCTAGGATTTAGATTCTAAGTGGGTGATGGAGTCCCTAACCACCATATACTGGGAACCAACAGATGCAGCACTGTGACTGGCCACCCCACAGCTGTCTGTGCAAAAAACTTTTGGTTAGTGGCCTGGGGTTTGCAAACAGGTTTGTCTACTTGTCTGGTTGCTGAGGGATAGAGGTCACCCATCTGTGGGAGGAACCCAAGATGGTCATGTTGGGAAGAGACAGTGGGGAGTGGAGGAGGGGATGTCCCCAGCTCAGGTCAGGGGACATGTAGGGTCTAGACCTGCCCTTCTCATCCCATCTGCTATCAATAATGTTTTCTCCAGGGAGAATTGGAAAACGTGGCAACGGTGTCTGGGATGACTTCTAGGCCATAGGGTATGTGTGGTTATTTTTTTGACCATCTGTGTTTCCTTGGCCTTCTTTCCTTATGCCCGAGGCATGGGGTGGTCCACAGCTGGTGCTCCCTTGTGGCATCCAGGGAGACTGGTTGTGGGCTTGGCAGGTCACATCCAGAAATTGCTGCCAGAGGGATGTGGGATTGGCAGGTGTTGCTGTCTGGCGGGGGGCAGGCACTCCTGTAACCCTTCCCTGCCGCCTGCCCCCCTTGGCCTGCAGTACTTGTCAGAGCATGAGCGAGCATCAGGGTTTCCAGGGGTATACTGCAGGAACTGGCATGGCCTCTCAGGACCTTGTTTTCCCATCGGTACAGTAGGGCGGATGATGTCTGTTCTTGCTTATCAGCTATGGGAAGAATAAGCTAGCGGGTGAAGGAGATGTGGCTGTATTGGGGAGCTCACTCCCACTGATGCTGTCTTCAGTGCACGTTCCTTCTATCTCTCCTTGCTCTGATACTGGCAGGTAGGCAAGGTAAGGTTCAATTATCCTCCAACTCAGGACGGAAGAAGCCGAGGTTCAGGGAGGGCTGCTCATGTGGTCACATGGCCCTCATGCCAGAGTCAAAGGCAGAGCTGGAAACAGGTGTGTCCCCCAGGCCAGGGCCCTAGCCCTGTAGCACACAGCTTGCTGGTCTTGCTATCCCGATGTTTGTGTTTCTTCCCCTAGTTATGTAGCACCTGCTGCATTCAGTTTGAGAAGAGAGCAGGAAGGTGGTAGGTAACACAGGAAGCCAGGGCTCCAGAGTCAGCTCCGTTTGCCCCTGACTGAGGCTGCGGGATGCTTCTGTGGGTCACTTGTTTGTTTAGCAGTTATTTATTGCACCCCTGGGTGCCTGGCCCTGTGAGAGATGCTGGAGCTGCGGAGATACCCTGGGATCAGCAAATTCATAGTCTGGTGTGGGAGGCAGATGGTAAACAGTCGGTGCTCACAGAGTGCACAGGTGTTGAGTCCACAGGTGCTGTTTCCCAGTGGAATATGCTGGGGCTCTGGGAGCAGAATATTGACCCTGTTGGAGCCTCAGTTTCCCCATCTGTGAAATTGGACCACTTGATCTTTGGGATCCCTCTGCCTTTTACATTCTGTAACTAACTCTTCATGAAAACAGTACTAGCTTGGGATTTGAATCACACCTAGTGTCAACCAAAATTTTATGTTGAAATTGCCCCCAAGTCAGATGGAGAAGAGGAGTCTGATGTGCTCTATGTGTTTTATCTTTTCATAAAGGATCGCTCATTCTCTGATGGGCAAATGCAGTTGTCTTGTACCATCAGGGAGTGTTTTTCCCACAGGCTGGTCTGGCTTATGGCTGTGTGCCGGTGCCAGGAGGCTGCTTGCGGGTCACAGGCTACGCAGGGATGGAGGGCACGTGTCATGTGCTGCTGCGGTCTGAGGCAGGGTTGGGTGTGCCCCAGGGAAGCGGCCCTGTTTCCCAGGGCCATGTCTTGTCTGTGGGTGTGGCTGTCCTCTTGAGTCTGGGCTGTGAGAGCAGGGTGAGGTGGTCACTGTGGGCTCCAGTCGCCTGGGACCAGGTCTGCAGGAGGGATGGGGTGGGGAGTGCCAGAGAAGGACTCCCCCTGTCGAGGCCTCGTGCTTGGGAACTGGTCAAGGTTACATAGCCATCTAGTGGCACAGCTGGGTGACTCCCAGGTCAGTGTTCTGCATCCGAAAGCTCTGCAGAATGAGCTTTTCAACAGCCAGTGTTTCACTCAGACGAAGCACCGGAGGGCTGCATTTTTCAGTAGTGCCCAAGGGCCTTTTCCACGGTGCCCTATGGAGTGATGTGGAGTGGGACCGGTGGGAAATGTGGGTGTAGGGAATGAGCTGAGGTGACTTGCTGCTCTCTTCTCTGTTCTGTGTGTGTGTAGGAGGCGGGGAGAAAGGCGAGTGGCCCAAGGTGGCAGGGATGTTTATTAACGGCATACGTTAGAGCAGGGACACCTGGACCCTTACCCGCTTTCCTCCTCCTCCGAGTCCCTGCTGTTAACAGGCACTGCTGTGCTGTGGGGATGCGAAGATAAACTAAAGTCTCTTCCTTTAGAACTCCTTAGGACTGGGTACTTAATTTGCCACCCACTGCGAAGTGAACATGTGGGGCCTCTGGCTCATAAGTCATTAAGAATTGTAAAGAGGTGACAGCAGAGCCATGAAGCCAGGCATGGGCCTCCTGAGACTGCACAGGCCCTGTTCCCAGGACCCCGGCTCTGTTCTCTAGTGTCATAGGTGAGGCCAGGCCTGATGGACGTCAGTTAGAATCATAGGGGGAACCAGCAGGGTGATAGCAGGACAGGTCACTTCCCAATGGAGGGATCTGGGATGCTCCTTGGAGAGGTCTCACTTAAAGCTGGGCCTGGAGGGACAGCTAGGACCTCGGTGGAGGTGGCAGGGATGGTAGAGGTGGGATTCGTGGGCATGGGCAGGAGTGAGGAGCAAGTGGCCCTTCAGCCTGGCCACAGGCCTAGGTGGTGGTACGGAACCATAGGAGGGTGCAGCCAGGTCTGAGACCCTCTAGTGCCAGCCTCCAAGCTGCTTTCCTCTTCAGAGGGTTGGGAGATGCGCCCTCGGGAGGCGGGGCTCTCTGACAGTCCATTGGCTAGGAAGGGCTCTGATGCTGAGACACTTGAGATTTATTTTTCACTTAATCCTCCCAGCTGTTGCAGATGAGGAAGCGGGAGGTGCAGAGAGTTCTGTCCTTGCCTATGGTGGCAGGTGGCAGAGCTGGGACCCTGGAGCCCTGCGGAGAATTGGCAGTAGGGCTGCTTGTATTTTGTTGTAGTTAATGGTCTTTCCATATACATTCCTTGGCTCACTTACTTATTGGCATACAGACTGAAGATTTGGTAGAATTCCTTAAAATTTTTTCCCTTAAGAGTAAATTATTTTCTGATTATCAAAGCAGTGCTCAGTGGAGAGAAGTGACGAGTGTGAGAGGGTGTGGAGGTAGGTGTGGTGGACTGGGCACTGGAGTGGTCGCATAATCAAGAGTTTCTACACCTGACCACGTCCTGCAGGCCTGGGGGGGGTCCTCCTGCTGCAGCTCAGTCCACAGTGGTGGGGACACCCCTTCTGAGAAGCTGCTCACCTTTCTCGTCGGGTAAATCCTGCCAGTTGGTAGCTCTTGGTGTTTTTGCCCTAATCTGTCTCTAAATTTCCCCTTGTCCTCATCATCACCCTTTGGGCATTTAAAGGCAGGAGTCTCTTCTTCTAGAGACTCTCTTCTTTTTGCAACTCTTGGTCCTTGGCTGCCTCCCACATTTGTTGCAGTTTTATGCTGAATGTGGAACAGAGCACGGTTAGAACAGCTGGGAGAGGTGGAACTGACTTCCATGCTGTTGGGTTGGACATATTCCTGCGCTTCGAAGATGCTCCTATCTCTGGCCCCTGCCCCCAAGGGCTGGTAGTGCCTCTCCCTATCATTTGTCCACTGAATCATGTCCCCACATACTTCCCCCATCAGAGGGCTAACTCCTACACCCCACGCCCCCAAACCTGCCTGGTTACTCATGTGACAAGTTCTAGATTCCCCCACATGACCGCATTTCTTCTGTCCCTCAGTGTCAGAGGATACAGTCCTTAGTGTAGAGGGGTAAAACAGCCTGCCTGACCCCTTCCTGAGTCTGGAAGCTGAATCTTATGGAGTGTCCCAACCTGGCAGGTGACCTACAGAGCTTGGTAACTTGACACTGCCTTGCTACTTGTCTGCTGAGGTCACAGCTAGCTCTTGTCACTACCTACCCACCAGGACCACAGTCCCCAACTGGGCTAACTGGTTGAGCCACAGTTCTGGGCACTCATGGGAAACAAGTGACCTTTGTGGTGAGCTGGTGGACAGCGTGATTGTCAGCATGGGTGAGGTGGCTGCACACGCATGCCTCTTGGTTGGATGGGGTCCAGAGCAGTAAGCTCTGAGCTGGGAGGTCCACAGCAGACCCCATGTTTCTTGATGCTAAGGGGCAGAGTTGCTGGGACTGCTCCTCTCCCCTTTTGGTTGCTGTTAAAGGCAGTGCTTTCTAGTGGTTTTATAGTGCCTGTGTTGAGCGACTCATTGGTTCTCTAGTTGGTCTAGGCCTGGGAGGTGACCAGTGGGTTATGTGTGGTACTGCTGCATGGCCGGGTTTTTACTGAGTCTCCTTGAGATGTAAATGGGGGAAGTGAGACTTGAGAAGATTTGAATATTTCAAAATTGAAATTTTATCTGGAGGGAATCTCTACAACACTCGCCCCCACCCCTGCCCCAAACACAAACCCCAAACGCACCACACATTATAAAATACCACACACCTCACAGGAACTGGGTAGCTGTTAGGTGACTTGGTTAATTTAGATTTGATGCATGAAACCTGAGAGGAAGGTGTACTTAGTAATGGGCTGGGGTGGTCCTTGATGTCCTTGTCTCAGAACTCCATTTTCTCGACACACACTGATGAGGTAAAGGTGATTGTGAGCACAGACCTATCTGCTTTTGGAGACTATTTTAAGGGGCTCCAGCGAATGACCTTAGAATGCAAAAGTGGCTAGCCCTTTAAAGTGGTTCCGGAAAAATCAGTATCATTAAAACTATGTCCAACAGCTTTGCCTGGTGAATATTAGTAGTACTTTTCATGCCCTTAGCTAATCCTTTCATCTGCTTTCCTCTGTCATAGTTCTGTTGCCCCCCACCCTTCAACAATTTTTTTACGGAGGGGTGTGCATATTCTTTCAAACCATTTCCCTCTCCGGGACCTTGCAGGTCATCCAGAGGAAAGCTGTGCTAACTCAGCCTGGGGCATCCACACTGGAGCTGTCTCTTCCCACGTGGACCCCTTCGAAGTCACTCCTCTGTGATGGACAGTGAGGAGCTAAGCAAAGAGGCTCCTGCTGCATTTTCCCTCTGAGCCATTCAGTCTGCTCTTCCTGCACTTTGTATTTGCCCTGTTCTCTGGTGCTGCCGACAGCCCTCCCCACCTGCCTCTCTCATCTTTAATGTAGTCACCATGGACAAAAAGCTCAGAAAATGAAAGAACAAGCTGTAGACTCAGAATGTTTGCCCCCAAGGAAAGTGCATGTTTGCACAAAATCCTGTCTGACAGTTTCCATTTAAACAAGGAAGCCGGGGGCCCAGGCAGGCCTAGGAAATATGAAAATTGGCACTTTGTTGGGCTGCAGGCTGCTGGTAGCTCCGCGTCTGAGCCCTGTTTGTCAATAGAGATCTGCATTTTCAGATGAGAATCACTGACTAGCTGTGGGCGACTATCTCCCCTGCTGCTGCGAGCCCACGGGCTGGTGTAGCTTCGGAGCCAGCGCGTCTGCCCCTCAAGGTCTCCTCTTTGTTTTTCTGCAATGTGACGAAATGGAACGCACTTCTAAAGGCACCTGTTTTCTGGAGCTGGGCTGGCTGGGACGATGGGCTGCGGTGGCCTGATTTCTGCCCCTGTGAGTTCCTTGTCTCATATTGGCTGTTAGGACCTGGCAAGTGCTACTTGTATTGTTTTCCTGTTAATTCTTAATAGTTTTCTAAATACAGGGTCTGGCACATGTGACACCCCTTTTCTATGAGCTGGTAATCTACACCAAACTTTTTATTATAGAATCATAAGCATGTAATTCTGTAGCATAATAATATCACACTCAAACACACTCTGATATTTTAGGCAAAATGTTCCATTGCTGTCCATCTCGTGCGAGGCATTCATGTATCCTGCCCACCGTTACTTCTGCCGGACCCTGTATACTCATTCCTTTGATTGTTCATTTATTTGCACACAGGCTGAAGATTCAATAGAATTCCTTAACCATGCCAATTTTCTTTTCTCAATAATTTTTTGCCCAGATTATCAAAGCAGTACTCATTTAGAAAAAAATAAAAGGAAATATTCCAGAACTATACATGATCGAGAACTCCAATTCTTTTAAGTATTTGCTGGGCCTGAGGTTGGGATCTGGGTGGGTGGGCTGTTCTGGGGATCTTACTGTGACCTGCTGGGTGGGTGAGGGATGGGCAGAGGGAGCAGGGTTTGGCTTAGAGGCAGCTCAGCATTAGCTCAAGGTGCAGGGTGCATCTGATTTCAAGTCTCGTTGATTGATCTAGGGCTGATTATTTAATATTTAACCTCTCTGAACTGAAAGGTGGGTCACTGTCTGTAAATGAGGGCTAATAGCAATACCTCTTTCCCGGAGTGCTGAGAGTTTTAAGTAAGATAACACGTTCATATGATGATTTTTCAACTGTGGAAGGTGTCTGTTTTGGAAAGGGCTGCACAGAGCCTGGCTTGGTAGCAACTGTATTGGTGTGGTTAGGGCTGCTGTAACAAACTGCCACAGACTGGGTGAAGGGTGCGGGGTTGGGGGGGCTCAAACAGTAGCCACTTACTGTCTCTCAGTTCTGGAGGCTAGAAGTCGGGGATCAAGGTCTCCGCAGGGTTGGTGCCTTCTGAGGCTGCTCTCCTTGGCTCATACACAGTTGTTGTCTCTCTGTGTCCTCACATGGTCTCTTTGTGCGCACATGTGTGTGTCCAAATAGCTTCTTCTTCTGAAGATGAGGGCCTACCTGCTGACCTCGTATTAACTTAATCACCTCTTTTAAGACCCTGTTTCCAAATATAGTCCCCTGAGGTACAGGGGGTTGGGACTTCAACATAAGAATTTGGGGCGGGGGGGATGCAGTTCAGCCCTCCACGGCAATTACTACTATCATGTGCGGCTCTGTAATGGCGAGGGGCGCCGAAGCTGCCCTTGGCGCTGTCTGCTGCTCATGGTGTGACTTGGCTCAGTCATGCCTCCCTTGGACATCTGGGGGTTCCCTTTAATTTCTGAAGAGGCTGAAGTGCAAGTGGAAATTGTGAAGGTAGCACTTACTTGAACTGTTTGTTTTGGGCTGAGCTGGGGGTTAGTAAGACAGCGAAGCAGGCTTGGGGTTTCCATCCACTGGGACGAGACGGGGTGTGTTTGCTGTCAGGGTCACCTGCAGATGGCCAGGGGACCAGGAATGTGCAGGAGACTGTGACCTTTGAGGGCTGGTGCACTTCAGTTTCTTTTGCTGCACTCTGTGGTTCTGGATGTGGATTTTGGTTTTTTCTTCTTACACAAAAATAGTGAAATATTTTCTCTTGTTCCTTAAGATCAACTTTATCTCCTGAGGGCTGCCGGTGTGTGAAAGATAACTTGCTCCCCTTCGTACATTTGAAATACTTCTCTTATCTCCTCCACCATTTCTTGGGGTTGATTTGGGGCAATTCAAAGACCTTATGTAACCAGATTTTGCCTGGAGTGGGGTCATGGAGCTCTTTTCTCTGCCTTTGAGGAAGGAGTAACCATGGGCCTGTCTTCTGAGCATTGGAATGTGATTTGTGATGCGCTCAGTGGAGGGGAAATGTGAGCACTGGGTTCGCTGAAATACTCGGGATGAAATTGGAATATGGTGGGAGGCTTTGTTGCGTGTTTTTGCGAGAATGAGAAGGATGTTCGAGGTGTTTCACGTTTATTTGGTGGGGAGTGGGGGAGGCTGCAGAAGGAGCACTCACTGCTGAGTGTGTTGGTGCAGTGGGTCTACAGTCTACAGTTTCATTTGCAGACTCCTCACCCTGCTCTGGGTGTGATGCAGGTGAACCTTTGATACCCAGTGGATTTCTGCAGGTGAGAATGTGCCGTGTTCTTTTTGTAAAATACTGTATGTAAAAGGTCCCTGTGGTTTCAGGAATGGATTTTTCCCACCAACTTCTGAAGGTCACCTTTTCAAAATCCACACAAAGCACTGTGTACATAAGGGGTGAACCCTCCTAGATGGTGTCACCTTACCCAAGAGGAAGGTGAGTAAAGCATCCTATGTATAGCTCGTCTTGGATGGGAAACCCATCTGCTTTGGCCTCCCACAGACCCCTTGAAGGGCCAAACTCTTTACACTGTTTTTCAGGGCCTCAGAAGCAGACTAGATGGGAAAAGATCAGGAGCCTTTTATTTTCCCCTATGGCACCTTTCTGTCCTGGTGTCATTTAAAGAATATTGGAGAAATGGATTGGATTTTAGCATTAATTCCAATCACTAATTAATTAATTATGTAATAGTAAACTTGCTAAGAATCGAACACCTTGAAGACAGTGTTTCTGTTGGTGGAGCACCCTTAGAAACTACCAGATCAGGGACGGTGCATCCTCCCTGTCTTGCTCTCAGTAGACATCACTAATCAACCTGTCATGGGCTCCTTTGGTACTGAGCCAGGTGTCTCATGCTTGTTTAGCATGTGCTCGGTGTCAGTTCAGGCAGTGATTATGAGACATGGCATTTCTTTCATGATGAACCTTTTGCCTTTTGTGGTCTAATCCAAGCCCTTCAGTTCTGATGGAGAAACCAGAGCTATCCAGTGGCCTTATGTAATTGACAGACTGTTGCTGACCTCCAGGTGACCAGATCCAATGTTTCTTTGCCTTCTGTGTCCTACCCCAGGATTTGGTGAAGCAGACCTGCCCCTTTGACCACTCTCTATCCTATTGCTTTCTAGAAGATTTCATTCTCTTGCTCCTCCTATCCCCTTGGCTGGTTGTGTGTGTGTGGTATTTGTCGCTTCCAGACATTTGCATCCCTTTTTCTATCCTCATAGGTCGTATGTCCCCTGTGTACACCATGAACAGTACTTACTGCATAGCTGCTGTTTAGGAAGTCCTAGATCTGGATCTCCCCCTTCCTTCACTTTTTTCTTACCCTAGGACTTCACATTACCAGTTAGTGACCCTGGGCTTGTCACTCCCATCCTCCAGACTCTGGGTGTGACTCCCTTATGGGCTGCATTAGCCTGGAATTTTCTCCCTGGCTCCAGACTCATTTCCAACCATCAGCAGGCCAACTGCACAGGGATTGTTCTTAGCACATTCAGCCTGAGTCTTAACAATCCATCAGCCCTCTTAGGTGATCTTCTTCCGTTCTCTGCCTTTGTTTACTGTAGTACCTTCCCAGACACTCCAACCTGCATCTTCTTCCACTCTTCCCCACCGTGGTCTCCCTCACCCCATGCCCCCCACCTCTGTACAGTCTCTCGTGTCCCCTCCCAGGCTGCATCCCTTGAGCATTGGTTCAGGGGAGCTCTTGCAGGAGTATCCTAATCTTTTTTTTTTTTTTTTACTTCAGGCCTTCCCTCTTTTCATCTTTCCTGCTCACAGATGCTGGAGACAGTTTCCAAAAGCTGATGCGTACTCTCTTGTTCCTGTGCTCAAAAACCTTGGGCATTCTTGTATTCCAGGGCTGAGGGGCCGGGGGGTTTTTTGAGTTCTAGGAGCTGAGTAGAGACCAAAGTCTTTGTAGGACTGTGTGACGCTAGATGGGGTTTCGACTGCCCTGAAGGTCCAGAGATTTTGGATAACTATAATGGAGGGGTAGGGAGATAAAGCCCTTGTTTGTTTGTTTGTTTCTTCCCCACTGTTGGATTTTTGGGTCCCCAGTTTGTGTGTGTGTGTGTATGTGTGGTAAGATAAACACAACATAAAATTTCCCATCTTAACCATTTTTAAGTATGTAGTTCAGTAGCATGAAATACATTTATAATGTGCTGTCGTCACCACCATCCATTCCCAGAACTCTTTTTCACATTGTAAAACTGAAACTCTACCCATTAAATAGTAACTTCCCATTTCTCCCTCCCCACCTAGCCTCTGGCAGCCACCATTCTACTTTCTGTCTATGTGGTTTTGACCGCTCTAAGTACTTAATATAAATAGAATCAAACTGTATTTGACCTTTTGTGACCGGCTTATTTACCTTAGCCTAATGCACTCAGAATTCATCCATGTTGTAGAATATGTCCAAATTTCCTACTTTATTAAGGCTGAATAGTATTCCCTGGTGTGTCTAAACCACATTTTGCTTACTGGTTCATCCTTCCATGTGTACTTGTGTTGCTTACACATTTCAGATATTGTGAATAACGCTGCTATGAGTATGGGTATAGAAATGTCTCTTTGAGATGTTGCTTTCAATTTTTTGGGGTGAATGGATTTGTTGGTTCATATGGTAATACTATTTTTAATTTTTGAGAAACCACCATGTTAATTTCCACAGTGGCCATACACCTAATTTTACATTCCTACCAGCAGTGCACAAGGGTTCCAGGTTCTCCACAGACTCACCAACGTGTTATTTTCTGTTCTTTTGATAGTACCCATCCCAAGAGGTGTGAGGTTCTATCTCATTATGTTTTGTGTGTGTGTGTGTGTGTGTGTGTGTGTGTGTGTGTGTGTGTGGAAAAAATTCTTTTTAAAATTTATTCGGATGACATTGATTCGGAAAAATTACATAGATCTCAGGTGTGCAATTCTACATGACATCTTCTATGTGTTGTATTATGTGTTCATCACCCAGAGTCAGTTCTCTTTGTATCATCATATATTTGAGTCCCTGTCCCTTCTCCCCCATCCCACCTCCCCCCTCACTCTCATGTAACTACTAAATTATTGACTGTGTCCATGAGATTTGTTTCTTTGTTGCTTTCAATTCTATGTTAACAATCAAACTGAATTTCTCCATCCCTTTCCCTTATTTTACCCACTCTCCCATCTCTCCTCCCATCTTAAAGAAGTCCCTCTGCATTCTTTGTAGTACTGGGTTGGTGGTGATGAACTCCTTTAGCATTTCCTTATCTGAGAAGCTCTTTATCTGTCCTTCAATTTTGAATGCTAGCCTTGCTGGGTACATTATTCTGGGTTGTAGATCCTTGGTTTTCATCATGTTGAATATTTTCTGCCAATCCCTTCTGGCCTGTAAAGTCTGATGAGAAATCACCGGAGAACCGAATGGTGTCCCTTTCTAAGTTAGTACTTGGATTTCCCTTGCTGTTTTTAGAATTTTCTCATTTTCTTTAACTTTTACCATTTTAATTATGATATGTCTTGGTGTGTTCTGGTTTGGGATCATCTTATTTGGGATTCTGTGTGCATCTGGACTTGTATGTTTATTTCCTTCACCAGGTTAGGATAATTTTCAGTCATTATTTCTTCATATAATTCTTTGATCCCTTGCTTTTCCTCTGTCCCTTCAGGAACATCGATTATTCTGATATTGTTCGGCTTAAAATTGTCCCAGAGGAATCTCAAGCCATTCTCATTTTTCTCTATTCTCATATCTCTCTGTTCTAAGTGGGTGTTTTCTGCTGTCTTTTCCTGCATGTCACTGCTTTGTGCTTCTGTTTTATCTAGTTAATTGACTTTTATTCTGTTATTCATTTCAGTTAGTGTAGTCATTATCTCTCTCTGGTCCTTTATAATGGTTTGTAAGTCATCTTTAATGCTTGCTGTCTCTCTGTTGAAATTATCATTCAGTACCTTAAGCATTTTTATAATGGTTGCTTTGAGCTCAGTTTCTGATGGGTCACCTGTCCCCATCTCTTTAATTCTCTGGTTTCTTATTTTTTGTAGCCTCTCTGGACCCTCTCAGCTGTAATTTCTTGGGCATTCTCTTCTGCTACTGGTGGGCAGAGGTCTGTCGGGGAGGGACTTTTGTGGCTTTGTTTTCTTCTTGTGGCTACCGAGGTCATGCAGGAAGTTTGGGCGTGATTGCACCTTTCTGTTCTAGATTTGCCCTGCGCATGGATTCTGCCCTGAGCTTTGGGGTCAGTCCTCTTTGCTGGTCTTTCAGATCATCCTGGCTGTGGACTGAGAAACACGTGTGAAGCCCCCTCTCTCCCTCTCCTTCCCGGCTGGAGTATTTGTGGCAGCTCTTCACTGCCCAGCCGCTTCCCCTCCTCTGGGAACTGGGTGATGTCCGTCTGCTGCCGTTTGTGACCGGTCCCCACCTCCTGGGGCCAAAGTGAGGTGGGCGTGGTATCTCATGCCCTGCCGGTGGGTCCCCTTTCCTCTGTCCTGCAGACTGAGTGAGGCCGAAGGCTCTCCCATCACCACTTTCCTCCTCCCTCCCCCCCCTCCCCCAGCAGTAGAGTTCCAAGCAAGGACCTGCACGGCTGTGTCCCTGTTATTCTCCTATTTCTCCTTTGTTTAACCCTCTGCCCACCTGCAGGTGCCTTAATGCGATGCGTGGGTTTCTTAGATGTGATTATGTGATGTGTACAGGGCCCTTGGTTGAGCTATAGGTGTTTTATTAGTTGTGATCTCCAGAGGAGTTTTTCGGACGTCCCTCTCACACTGCCATTTGGTTGCGTCTATCTCATTGTGGTTTTGATTGGCATTTCTCTAATGGCTAGTGATGTTGAACATCTTTTCATGTGCTTATTGGCTGCTTGTATATTTTCTTTGGAGAAATAATTTTTCAAGTCATTTGCCTATTTTTGAAAAAGGGTTTGTTGTTGTTCTGTTTTAGTTCTCTGTATTCTGATATTAATCCCTGATCAGTTAGGTGATTTGCAAATATTTTTTCCCATTTTGAATGTTGTCTTTTTATAATACTCTGTTGATGGTGTCTTTCAGTGCCCAAATTTTTTTCTTTTTTTATTGTTAAATTTATTGGGGTGACATTGGTTAGTAAAAAATTACACAGATTCCAGGTGTACAATTCTGTAATACATCATCTATGTGCTGTGTCATGTGTTCATATTTGGAGTCAATTCTCTTTCCATCACCATATATTTGAGACCCTGTCTCTTCTCTTCCACCCCCTCCCCACATACCCTCAGATCAGCACTAACCACTAAACTATGGATTGTGTTTGAGTTTTTGTTTCTTTCAGCTTTGTGTTCCTTATATAAGTGAAATCATATGGTTCTTGGTTTTTGCTTTCTGACTTATTTCGCTTTGCATGATGGTCTCAGGGTCCATCCATGGTTGTAATAAATGGTCCTATTTCATCTTCTCTTACGGTGGAGTAATATTCCATTGTGTCTATGTACCACGGCTTCTTTATCCAGTCATCTATCAAAGGACACTTTTTTCAGTGCCCAAATTTAAAAATTTTAATGAAGTCTTGTCTTTGCATTTTTTTCTTTCATTGCCTATGTATTTGGTGTCATATCTGAGAAATCATTGCCAAATCCAATGTCATGAAGCTTTTGCCTTTTATCTTCTTCTAAGAGTTTTATAGTTTTAACTCTTTAGGACTTTATTCAACTTGAGTTAATTTTTGTATATGGTATTAGATAAGCGTTCAGATTCATTCTGTGCATGTGGATATCCAGTTTTCCCAGCATCATTTCTTGAAAAGACTGTCCTTTCCTCATTGAATGGTCTTGGCACCTGTCAAAAATGATTTGACCATCTATGTGTAGGTTTATTTCTGGGCTCTTTATTTTGTTCCATTGGTCTGTATGTCTGTCTTGATGTCAGTACCACACTGTTTTGATTACTGTAGCTTTCCAAGTTTTCAGATCAGGAAGTGTGAGTCTTGCAGCTTTAATTCTTCTTTTCCAAGATTGTTTTGGATATTTTTTTTTTTTTGGCGGGGGGGGGCGGATTCCATGTAATTTTAGAACGATTTTTTCTATTTCTACAGAAAATGTCATTGGGATTTCAATAGAGGTTACACTGAGTTTGTAGATCACTTTGGGTAATGTAGACATCCTAACAAAGCCCTTGCTTTTTAAATTCATTTTCTTGTGTGCATTGTTGCTGTTTTCTGTTTTGAATAAGAGTTTTTAAGAAAGGAGAAGGTGTTTCTGGGAAAAAGGAGGCTAGCAGTAAAAAGTAGAGAAATGAAAGAAACTGGGAAAGATTAGCAGTGGAGTCGGAGCAGTGAGACTTGGGTCTCCTGAGCAGGTTAGAACGTATTGGTGAGCAGTTCTTTACAGTTCAAAAGCACTTTCAACATCTGCTATTTTAGTTACTCTGCACAACAATCTGTGAAATACAGATAAAGGCTTTTTATAGCCCTGGAGTACAGGTGAGAAAACTGAGAATCAGACAACCTGTTTGCCCCTGGGCACCCGTTAGTAGTCACCCGCACCAGGAGAGCCCATATCTGTCCAGCCCCTGATCCTGTGCCCTTTCCAGTACCTCCCACCTCTGTGGCAAGGGTCTTGGTGGGTTTAAACTCAGCAGGTATACTGTGAGGTGGTGGGTGGAGTGAGCGGTTCTTCATGATCTCAGAGTCCTGGGGACCTAGTCTGAGTTGCCTTGGTGATCATTCATTTTCAAGGCATCCCTAAAGCAGATGAGGAGATGGTGTTGATGCTGCTGAAGGAAGAGGGTGTAGAAACAGCGGCTCGTTGCTGATGAAGACAAGACCTTTCCTTTGCAGTTGCTGTCTTTGGCCTGTGTGGACTGAATGTCCCTGACCTGGGGTGTCATGTCTCTTGTCCACTTTCCAGCTCACTCCACGAGACTTGGGCTGTTCTCTGAGCCATCATTTCCTCTGGCTGCCTCCTCAGCTTACCCCGATCTGAGATTAATGGAAAATGAGGGATAATGTAGCATTAAGGGGACAGTGGGGGAGAGACATCTTGGGCAGTTCTTTTGCATTCAGTCTGAGCATCAGAATCATGATCGGGCTCCCAAAACCCTTTTGGTTCATTCTATTTCCTGCTGCCTTCTAAGCCAGGATGGAAATGTTTGTCTAGTTTGTTCCAGAGATTGTACTGTTCTCCCCCAGGATTAGCTGATGACCGGAGGAGTGACAGGTTGAAGCCAGGAGCTGAGTGAGGACAAGGTTGGCAGCTGAGGTGCCCCGGAGGTGACTAGAACCCAGCTTTCTTCCCTTGCTTTCTTTCTGCTGTTGGAAAAGACGACTTTGGCCACAGTGCTCAGTGCTGGCGCATAAGCCACTCCCTGGCACAGCTGCTTGTCAGAGTTACTGACCTACCAGTTGTGACTCCGAGATGCCTCTTACCTGAATGTTGTCATTGAGCAGGGGGATGGGTGCTCACATCCCCTGCTGCCCACTGGGGCAAGTTAGTGCATTTGTTTTTCTGATCTTGTTGGAAAGCTAGGGAGCTAGAGTTAATGGGTAAGAGTCGTGCTTGAATCTGGACCTACCACTTACTAGCTCTGTGGCCTCGGGCAAGTTACTTGGCCTCTCTGAGCCTACATTTTGCCATCTAGAAAATGAATTGTCAGTAGTCTGTTTCTTATAGGGTTGTTAGGAGAATTAAGTGAAATAGTCCTTATACACTTGTACACCTTCCCAGGAGTTACCCAGGAAGTGGACACCCCATTTACACCCCCATTCATGTGTAAAGGCAGACTATTACTGATCCTTACAATGTTTGCAAAAGGGGGGAAATAGCATCACCACTGTACTATTTTAGTAAGTTCATTTTTCTTGTTCTGAAACTCTGTGAAAGTTCCTGCAGTGAAGGCTGAGCTGGGAGGAACTAATACTGACTTGCAGACCTGATACTCTGCAGGGTGGACTGTGGACCTCAGGGAGTGGACTCCAGCCTCCCGGTGCCTGCCAGGGAGGTGGGGATTGTCCTGCTCCAAGGTGCGTGTGAATGGTGCAGGAAGCAGGACTTCCTGGATTGGCGCCCCGGCCTCTGTGGCTACTCCATTTCAGGAGTCACCCCATAAATGTTGGGGCTTGTTGGCCTCAAAGTTGGGTCTCAGTGTCCACAGCCTTGGGCCATGTTTTTAAAGGGAATGGTGGCGCAGGCCCTAGGGAGGGGCATGGCTGCCCTGACCCCTGGTTCTGCAAGAGGGCTTCTAAGTAGCCAAAGGAACCCCCCTCCCACCACCTCCTGAGGTCCTCTGGAGTGAGGGTACCCATGTTCTGGGACCAGCCTTTGCACCCAGCATGGGTGTGGACGTCGGGTGGGCAGGAAGCAGCTGCACATGTCAGGGCCATGGAGATGGCTCCTCCCCCTCTCTTTCTTCCCACTTTTCGTCCCTGTGCCCAGCTCGGCTCGCAATGTGGTGAGGGTCCTCTTGGTGGTGGGAGGAAGGCAGGGAGGGCACAAGACCACTCTGGGGGCGGTGGGGAGGACTCCATGCTGGGAGGCACTGGACTGGGCTGGCTCTGCTCTGAGACTTCCCACTTGCACAAGGTGACAGGTTTTGCCTGTGTTGCCTCCATGCTGATCTGACTTCTCAGGTG
Organism: Lyroderma lyra; assembly: GCA_004026885.1. NCBI lineage: Eukaryota > Metazoa > Chordata > Mammalia > Chiroptera > Megadermatidae > Lyroderma > Lyroderma lyra. The sequence goes on from PVJL010003222.1 coordinate 132,598, forward strand.
CTTGTCCAAGTCCGTCATACCCTAGGGCCAGCTTCAGGCCTCTCCCTCCACAGTCTCTCCGACTGCCCTGGCACCTTCCGAGTGGGGCAGCAGCGTTTCTAGAGGCATCAGGAGCACAGGCTTTGGGCTGGACTGCCTGCGTTGGTATCCTCTTTGACCCCTCAGTAGCTCTACCATGATCTTAAGCAAGTTACTTAGTTTTTCTGACCCTTAGTTTCCTCCTCTGTAGTGGGGCTAATGACAATCTTAGGGTTCACATGGGGATGCATCGAGATACCGCACAGAGAGCGCTCGCGCATCCTGGCCCTTAATGGTGCTCTGTGCCTGTTAGCTGCTGTTATTGTTGATGAGGACCATACAGTCCAGCAGTTTGCACTGTGGACTCTGTGTTCTTGTCACTCTAGGGTAGCTTTCCATTTAGGTAATCAAAGGATTGAGAGGGACAGGTTGGAACATCTGGTTTGCAGCTAACACTTAGAGCACTGGCTGTGCAGGTGCTCTTTCCAGCCCTTTGCACATTAACTCAGTCGATCCTCTTGGAAGTAAGTACCCCTATTATCCCATTTTACAGATAAGCCCATGACTTACCTGAGGGCACATAGCTAAGTAGCAGAGTTGGGAGTCGAACCCAGGCCGATTGGCGCCCCATGGGTATTCTAGTCATCATTGCTTTGATTTACAGATGAGGGCCCAGGCTCAGAGAGGGGAAGGGCCTTCAACAGCACCCTCCTCAGAAACACTGTTCTTCCTGTCATACCTGCTCTCGTGCCTTGCGGGGCTCAGGCACATGTCGAGAACCTGGTTCACATGTGGGTCCTCCATCATCATTTGTGTGCTGGCTGTGGTTCCTCAGGTGTGAGCTAGGAGAGGGTCCCAGGGTGAGGCAGGTGGCAGGTAGCCAGGTAGCACCTCCTCACTCTGCAACCAAGCCCTGAGGGGATGGAGCTGGCCTTCTCCCTCTCTCTTCTCAGGTGCTTGATGGGGCCTGTGGTGGTGGTGGTGGTGGTGGTGGTGGTGGTGGTGGTGGTGGTGTCACATGTCTTCCCAAACCAGAGCTATCTTAGGTTGTGTTGGCAGGCTAGCCTCTCTTCACCGTGCTGGTGCTCAGGGCTGGAATAAGCCCCTCAGCATTGTAGGTTTCACAGGAAGCCAGTGTGTCACTGGGGCCCGATGAGCTCCAGGTGAGTGGAGGGCTGTGGCAGGGGGCACACTTCTGTCTCTTGGGCCCCACAGGCTGCACTGTCGCTAGACTGATTTTCCTGGAAGTTCTTTTGAACTAGTCTTCATGACCAAATGGGGCTGAGTCACAGAGTAAACACAATTAGCAGGGGCCCTCTGCTCTTGGGAAGGACACAGTGCGTGGCCCAGGCCAGTCCCAGAGTTTGCCAGCTCCCTCTGCCATGGCTTCGATTTGCTTCCCACCTGCTGCCTCTGCTGTGTTTATTCTGTCTGTAGACCATGTTTCCTGGATGCTTCTTAGAAATGCAGAGTGTCAGGCCCCACCCTAACCTGCCCAACCAGAACCTATACTTTGTCCTGGCCCCCAGGTAATTCCTAGGCCAGTAAAGAACCCCTCTCTGGTCCACACGGCCATGAAAACCTGGGGCTTATGCTCTGCTCTTTGATGGAAATGTTTCCAGATGCTCCGACTTTCTCTGGGTCTTCTCATGACCTCTGCAGAGGCTTGCATGAGATTGGGGGAGTGTCCTGAGTGGCAGTGCCTGCTCCCGTGTGGGTGTGGGGGGTGGATGGGGAGTGAGTGGAGGTAGTTTGGTGTGGGAGCTCTTTAGTCCAGCCTTTCTGTGAGCTGGAGTGTGTGCCTTGGGTTTCAGGGCAGATCAGGTGCAGGGATTCCCTGGGGCACTTGTGTCCAATGAGGCTGAGAGTGAGAGGCTGTGAAGGACAGGGAAGTGTGCATCCGTGAGACAGGACTCCTGTTGGTCTCCAACTTGGATTGTGAAACCCAGAGGTAGCTGACGCCCAATACACACTTCTCAGAAGCACCGGCTTTAAAAGGACGCCGCGTGACTTTGGAAGACAGTGACTCCTTTGCCTTTTCCTGATAATCCTGAGTACATAGGCTTTTTAAGACAACAATAGCTGCAGAGACAAAGCATGACCAAGACAACGTCATTTTCGGGCTTTTTATCCCCTGAATGACGTCTAAGGCCTTGGGAACGTTGTAAAAACTGGACCCTGTCCAACTTAATTGCTCCCTGCCAGCCCCCACCCTAGCTTCCAGGATTCCTGCCCGCTGACTTGGGAGTGGTGATGCTCAGAGATGCAGACAGAGATGTCACACCACCCCTGGGTCATGCCCCAGAGCCCGGCAGGACTTTGAGAACAGGAAGGAGCAACAGAATGTGTTGGTTGGCCAGTTGACTCCCCCAGCTGGGGTGGGGGGTGATGGGGGAGAGAGAAGGTGTCTGCCAAGTTTAATTAACAGTGGAAACTCGCCATAGGGAAGGAGAGAGATCTGCAGAGGAGGGGTGGTTTACTGGAAGATGGGGCACTGCTGATGCCAATAATGAGAAAGAAGCAAGGCGTTCTTGTGGGAAGCGTCTACCGGAGTACCAGCTGGCCCCGGTGTCCACAGCGTTGTACGCAGGATTAGGTACAAATGGGAGAGTTTGTTTGTGCCTGCTTTTCTGAGTGGGAATCTTCTGAAAACAGTCCACCAACATACCAGCTGACTAGCCTTCCTTGCCCCTATAAAGAAAAAAGTAATGAAGAAAATGGCAATTAAGTTTAAAACATAGGCATTGTGTCGCATTTGGTTCTTTGAAGATATCAGTGGATTTCCTGAATTGCCTCTGACTTTATTTCATGGATATTTACGCACATTGTGTTGCATTCTTACTCTTTGAGGATACCAATGAATTACCTGAATTGCATCAGACTCCGTTTCATGGATATTTATGCAGTGCTTAATGTTTATGATCTGGGAAGAGAGACGATTTGGGCAAGTTGTAATGCTTAGTTGAAGACAAAAATGCAGAGATGTTGAATGAACAGTAAAATGAACAGTGTGGGTTGAACTTGAAATACATACAGGAGGTATTTTCATTGCTATTTATGTTTTAGTAGGTCAAAAAATTTCAGGTCTGAATGGGGTTTTCAGGGTCCATCTCCCTTCAAGTGATGTGCAAACCCCTCTTTGATATCCCTGTCAGGTGTTTGTGAGGCAGCACTGACTGTTAGGCTATCCTGACCTGCTGCTCTTTTCAGCATCTACTTTCTACTCCCAGTTCTGCTCTTGGAGGCCCTATTGAACAAACTGAATCCCTTCTGACAGCCCTACTTGAGGACAACACACCCACCCACTCCCCAACTCACCCTCTTCAGTCTACGCTAAACACCCTCAGGTTCTTCGGAAAGTCTCAGGAAACGTGATAATGAAGCCACTGGTCATTCCTGGCCACTGCCCTAGTTTTTGCCAGTACCAAGCCCCCTGTTTTCTTTCCCCTTTCTTTCCCCTTTTTTTCAGGTGAGCATACTTGCAAGCTCTCTTTTACACCGTTACATCAAGGATGCCTGTCTCTCTACGCTCCCTGTGTGGCCTTCATGTCCACTCCCAGGGCCCCCTCTTCCCCTTGGTCTCTCCTGTCCTCAGGTGGTCTCCTCCCTCCCCATCCCATGAGTGTGCCTCCTCCTCTCCCTCTTCCTTGTTTACACCATCTCTTTATCTCTCTTCTTTCCCTTTTGAGGGTTTGCACGCACAGGGTAGCTAGTCGAGAGTTGAGATGGGAAAGAACCCTTTAAATTTGGCTCGCACCATTTCTGGGTCCTGGAACCCAAGATATCCTTAGTTCTTGGCCACTTTCTGACACTAAAGTCCTAAGGCTTGTTTAGAGGCTTTCTTGCTAAAATCCCATCTTTGACTCACCCACTCTGCGTAGTACATACCTTTTGGTTCTAGAACATTGTACCCCTCCTTTCACACCTGTTGTGAACATTGCATTGTTCACATTATCTTTTTTTTTTTTTTCTTAAGCCACCATCTCTACATGCTGTGGGGTTTTTTTTGACTCCCAGTTAGTCTCTGAGTCTGTTTGCACTCCCTCTTAATTTTATGTCACCAGTAATCTTGACAAACAAAGCACGCCTTCTGTTTCCATTAATCAGTAGAGAATGCAAGGGCTGGAAAGGGACAGGGGAAAGGAAGGGGTCTTGCAGGCTATCTGGTTGAGCTGCTTCACCATGCAGACCAGGAACCAGTTTGAGAACACTGAAGCAGTTTGCTCAGTGTCGTGGACCAGAGCTGGGTTCAGAAACTGGGTTTCCTGACCCAGAGGTTTTTCCTGATGCTTTGGTGACAGTGTAATTGCTGACAAAAAAAATTTATGAGTAACTTTTAATAAGGGGACAGAGACTAAATTATTAAAGACTGTTACACACTAAAAGCAGAATAGTCAGGCAAAAAGAACCGGTAGTTCATAGGTGTTTAGTTTATGCTCTGCTACCCTCTGTATGGAAGCCAGACCATGTTGATAAAATTCTGTAGGCTATCCCCGGACTCCGTTTTAACCTGGGGCATGTTGCTCCCTTGGGAAGTCTTTCCCCAGATGTCCTGACAAGCCTGCGGACTGACTCCAGGTTCCCCTCTGCCCGTACATATGAGTAGATCAGGGTCCAGAGCAGGAGGGCGGTGGAAGGTGAGGCAGAAGGTCCAGCAGAAACATCACACACCTGTTGATGACACCCCCCTGCCCAGCCACTTGAATTCAATTTCTGGTCCCAGATGCAGTGTGGGCTCTCAGCCTGGTGATGGCAGAAGACCCATTGGTCTGACAGTGGTTTGGGGTATAGACAAGAGACCCTTTTAGGGTAGTAACAGACAGTTTCCCTTTCTGTCCCCAGGTTCCACCTACAGCGTCTTGTCCATCATGCCCTCAGACTCAGAAAGCAGCAGCTCCCTCAGCAGTGTGGGTGAGTACCAGCTTCCGGAGCTCCCCTCCTTCCACACCAGGCGGGAAGGGGTCAGGGTGCGAGCCACGGCAGCTCTAGGTTTGTGGGATGCGAACTTGGCCTTCACCTTTCAGATCACTCATGGGGTCATCTTTTGTTGATTTCATTCACAACGTTTTCTCTCATCAGCAATACCTCTTCTCAAGGGAGGAGGGTAGAAGTCCGGCTCCGGCATTAGAAGGGAGGTGGGTATTGGGGGAGGCATGTTCATATATTGCTGTTTCTTCACTTAGGTCATAGACTTCTTAGTGAGCCTGTTGCCCCCATGCCTGCCCACTCAAGGTCACCCTTCCATGAGACTGGCCCTTTTGGGACTGTCCTTCGTAAGCAGGAACAGTGCACTGGGGTTGTTGCCTTGGGGACAGGAGGAGCCAGTCCGTGCTGAAATGGATGTGTTTCTAGAAGTCCATAGCATAAGGCCGGCCTTGCTTTCATTTCACTGAAGACATCCCAATTGGAAGATTGTCATAGCCTCCCAGCTGTCCCACACGTCTGTGACCCACTCCCTGTGTTACACGCGCTCCTTTTAACCTAGAGCAGTTTTTGATGTCTGATCTGACCTTGATGAACGGATACACCTTCAGTGGTGAGTCCTGAAACGTTTGAGTCAGAAAGGCTCAAAGAGATCACCTGGTCCATTTATTTGGTTTTCCTTTGTATAGACAGGTAGGGAAATTGCCACTCAGAAAGAGGGTGGTCTCATGCCAGAGATTTCAGAACTAGCCACGGCCGGCCTGTCATGTGTTAATTGACTGACACTGAAGACCGTTGCCAGTGTGTCAGAAATGGGCTTGGGATATTGTGGTGAATAGGCAGGTGTGGCCCCATGCTTGTGCATCTTAGGGCCTATGGGAGAGAGACAGTTAATGAGTAAATGAGTGAGGTCAGAGTGATCAGAAGAGAAGACTGGTACAGTGGAAGGAGGGTACTTAATCATTTGCTAGGGCTGCCATAACAAAGTACCACAAACAGTGGCTTACACGACAGAAATGTATTCTCTCACAGTTCTGGAGGCTAGAAGTCTTTGAGATCAAGGTGTGTTGGCAGGGCCATGCCCCTCTGAAGGCACCAGGGTGGGGTCTGTTCCAGCCCTCTCTTCTTGGTTCTGGTGGTGGCTGGCAATCTTTGGCATCCTTGGCACATAGATTCTCGCCCCAGTCTCTGCCTTCGTCTTCACATGATGTTCTCCTAGTGTGTGTGTGTATCTCCAAATTTCCCCTCTTAAAAAGGACACCAGTCATACTGGTCTAAGGGCCCACCTTCAGCTTAACTCGATCTGTGAAGATCATATTTCTAAATAAGGTCACATACACGTTTATTGGGGATTAGGACTTGCTCATCTTTTGAGGGATCACAGTTTAGCCCCTCACAAGCTTCCTCTTCCTGTGTAGGCTTCAAGGAGGACTCTTCTGGGACCATAGTTCAGAGCTGCTAGTCTCTTTCACTGTGTCCTTCCAGCTTTGGGTCCATGAGATACATCAGTTGAATGATGGGGCTGTCCAGAAGTGCCTGGGCTGGGGCAGCCGGGATAAGGAGAGTGGTAGGTTGGGCTTTGGTAAAGCTGTGAACGGGTGGAGTCTGAGTGCACCTCTTGTCTCTCTCATGCCTCACTCTTCTCTCCCTGTTCTCCTTGGGAGCAAGGTACAATGATCCAGCAGATAGCTGACAAACTCATTCACATGACACTTCAAGGCTTAACAGGAGCATTTGCATAGCAAATGGTTTACACATCAAGTGCTGTAACTGGTGGAGTTTCATGTATCTCCTTAACAAAGAACATCTGGGACAAGGATGGCACATAAGAGAAATTGGTAGATGAAGCCTTGAGTACACAGTGGAATCTCAGGGACAGTTAGTGCCTGGTTGATCCCCTGGTTAGCGTTAGATCCTCAGGGGACCTGGCCCATGTCAGCTGTCCAGCTTGACCCTACTCACAACTCATCACCCATTTGCCAATTAATGGTCTTAAAGGTTGCAGCGTCTCTTTGCTGAGGCCTCTCTGGGCAGTTTGCATCGGAAGGCTTCTTGGAGGCCTTCTCCCCGTGTAGCCCTGTATTAATTAAGTTGCCCAGTGGGTAGGCCCCATGAGTCTGCTCAGAGGTTGCGCGCCGATTTCAGGCAATCGATGTTTTTTTCCTTCTCATTTATCCTGACCTAATTTTCTTGGTGCCTTTTGTTTCTCATCTTGGATAACTGGGGAAGTTTTAAGAAGAGACGTTCTTAGGCAGCATTTATAAAATGAGCCTTAAATTTCATGCAAATTGAAGTAACAGGAGGTATTTCTCATTAAACAGAGAGGTCTCTTGGCTTGCTGGTAGGAGGAGGAGCTGGAGGGCTTCCTTCATATCCCAGCAAAGATTCCTTGAAAGTGCATCTTCTGGTTGACAGGGAAGTTGGGGTGAGTGATTGTGGAGGCAGGGCTGCACCAGGTGGTGCTTTTTGGTTCTGAAACTCGTGATTTGCTATTTCTCTGATACTTCTTGGATTTGAGTATAGCACAGAACAGCTGTTCGCAAGGCATGATGTGGTATCCCTGAGGTCCTCTCAGGGTCTGATGAGGTCAAAGCTGTTTTCATAATGACACTGAGATATCATTTGCTGTTTCCACTCTCATCTTCACAGACACTCTGCTTTATGGTGGGATTTTCTAAAGGTTCCATCTGTGTAATGGTTGCACAGATAAGAGACTCTGGCTGTCTGTAGTAAGCCAGACTTTAAGCAGCAATATAAAGATGTTGAGCAAGGTCACGCTTTCCACTACATTTTTTGTTTTGTAATGGAAAGGGTAATTAAGATGTTTTTTAATAAAAAATTATGTGACTACGTAGTGGGTTTTGATTATTTTAAAATTACTATTGAAACATGATTGTTAGATGGATAATAAGCAAACTTGGAGTCCTCAATCATTTTTAAAAGCGTAAAGAGATCCTAACATCAAAAAGTTTGCTAACTTTTAGGTCAAGCCCTTGGGCCCTGGGGTCTTGTAGATAGAGTGAGGTTCAGTGCTGTCATCTACTGGCTCTGTGACCTGGACATGTTACTTAACCTTGATAAGGTTTTGTTTCCTGATCTGTAAAATGGGGATTACAGCACTGTCTTCCCTAAGGGGATTGAATGAGAAGATGCACAGAAAGCATTTCAAAAGCTGCTGAGCATGAAGTAAGTGCCGCTGGTGGCTGTCATTTGGGAGGCTGGGAGGTATGGTGGCAGAGAGCATATGCCCTGAATCCATGTGCCTGGGCTCATCTTAGGGCACCAGCACTCGCTGTTTATGCATCTTGGAGTTGATTACCTGATCTTGCCAGACATCAGTCTTCTCACTTGTCAAATGGGGGTGATGATATTAGTGTCCATCTGGGGTTGTTGGGAACCTTACAACACAGAAGCTGTGTCGTCTGCTGTTGGTCGTGACTGTGAACATCGAAATCCCTCCTTTCTGGGCGCTTTTTAAGTCTTTTCATCCCACTCTCTAGGGTTTATCAGTCCCCCACAGATAGCTTCCCCCCAGAATTGTTTAGAGGGTGAGTCATAGTTCTCTCCAGGAGGGGCATCAGACACATGTCCAAGGGAAGCCCCACTTGTGAGGGAGCTGGGCAAGTTACTGCAAATCAGATGGCGGTGTAGAAGTGGCCTGGGCTAAAGCTCGTAAAGGTGACTTCGTTTGCCAGAAGAGGAAGAAATGTCACAGCCCACACAGAGCTGTAACCAGCTTTTTTCTAAAACTCGGGTGCAGAAGTTAGGATCCAGGGTGTGTTGGGGAAAGGTGAGGGAAGACTTCTCAGGCTGTGGAGTAGAACCATGTGGGGAGGAGAGATGCTCAGGGGCAGCTGGTCCAGAATGTTTGCCTTAGAGAACATTCTGACCCCAGAGGTCTGGCCTGGAGCACAGGTTGTGGTGGTTTTAAAGTAACATTCTCTTCAGGAGGCATTAGATTCAGGTGGTTGGGGTACCAATGCTGGGCAATGCTGATCTGAGAGCTTGACACTCCTACTTCAAACCATGATCTAGTTTGTCTTCCCATCCTCCCTGGCACTCCTGGAAGATGCAAGGCCATACCTGAGAGCTCGTCTTTTGTCTTGGTCAGAGTGGGCACATGGTTCGCATGAGCAATCAGCCAACAAGGATCAGCTGAGGGGTGGTGGTCAGGACAGCAGAGTCAAAAAACATGAATCTTGCCCTTTGTACATTCTGGGGCTACGGGGGAGACAAATGCTGTGCCTCTGGGGTCACAGGATTCAGACTTGTGGATTGCATCCATAAAATGAAATGGCTTCTGTGGGTTCCTATGACCCGCCCCCCAATCTCTGAGGGTTAGAGGAGATCTTGGGTGAACGTGTGGACAAAATTAAATACAAAAGCACCACGGATTCATCTCTTCTTCCTGGACATTTGAGTGCGGTGCTCTCTTCTTAGAAACAGATTTGGATCTTGTCAGATGATGGCTGCTGTTTCTTCCTCATAGCATAAGGAATAGCATTCCCTTCAGGACACTTTTGGTCCTAGGCACAGGTGATGAGGGCCTGATGTGGGCTGGGGAGCCAGAGGCCCCAGGACATACCCGTGTCACGTCACTCTTAACCTTAGCTGTGGGCGGCTCTCCCTCACAGCCTCCTTTAAGCCTGTCCACAGGTCCTTCAGGCAGTTGGACTGCATAGATAAGGGAGCGTGCAGAGTGTCCAGCCTTGGTCAGGGAAGGATAGTGACATAGCCCTGGGACCCCAGCTTTGGAGCTGGCCGCCTTGGTCCTGGGGAGTGCCCAGGATCCTAATTATCCTTTCTTAGGCCATGTATTCCACTCTGCTTAGGGCTCAGGTCAGCCTCTCCACGCCCAGGGGTGGGTGGTAGCTGGTGCTTCCAGACCAGGCAAGGATGCGAGGATTAGGTCCAAAATACTTCCATCCTGGAGGTGGCAGAGCTAGGTTGGGGAGAGCGGAGGTCCTCAGGGTCCTCCGCCAGGGCCAGGGCAATGTGTGGGTGAGTGCTTGGATGCTGGAGCCAGCCTGCCTGGGCTAAGGTCCCAGTTCCGCTTCTTTCTTTTCTGAGTCGGGATTGTCATCTCTGAAAGGAGGATGCTAACAGGGCCCACCTGGTAGGACTGCTGGGAGTAGCTAATGCAAGCCAAGCTTGATTGTTTTCCTTCTGCCAGGCACCACCGGGAAGGCGCCATCCCCACCGCCCCTCCTCACCGACCGGCAAGTGAACGAGAAGGTGGAGAATCTCTCCATTCAGCTGCGGCTGATGACCCGAGAGAGGAACGAGCTGCGGAAGCGCTTGGCCTTTGCGACTCACGGGACGACCTGTGACAAGAGGTAGTGACCGGCCACCTCCCCTGCCTGGCACTCAGCATCTTGCCACTGGGCAAGTCTTGTCCTGATGCCATCAGCAGCCCCTCCCTGTCAGAGGGTCCTTAGCTCCTGTGGGTTCCCTTGTCGCCGCTTCACATTCAAGTGCTCTCCCTGCAGGCCTGTGGAGAGTGGGCACAGGCTTGTTCTGCTTCCTCCAAGTGAAAACGGGAGCCCACAGCCTGAGTCCCACAGCTCGGGGAGTGAAAGGTGTGGGTGTGCGCCCATTACATATTCGGCCTCTGTCAGTGGTGTGCGTGTGTGTGTTGCAGGGGACGAAAGAGCCTGGGCCCAGCCTCATGGCCTCCCTATTGGCCTTGCAGGTGACTGTTCAGTGGGTGGTCTTGGCAGCCGCTGGAAGGGCCTGGTCCTCCTTTGGCACCTGCTCACTAGATGGCCTTGAGCTCGTCACTTAGCCCCCTCCAGGCCCCTGCCATCCAGCTCTAAGACAGCGTGTGCTTCCCTCTTTATCCCTCGCTGTCGCCATGTGCAGCCCTTGCCCCCCGCAGAGATAGTCATCCCATTGCTGAGTCCTCGGCTGTCTGCTTGTGTTGGTGTGCGTGCGTGCATGTGTGCGTGCGTGTGTGCATGCTTGTCTGCATGTGTGCACCTGCCACTGTCTTCCAGAAGACTCGAGCCTGTCTCCTGTTGGGTGGATCTTTATGGGGTTTGTAAAGACATTCTTTGTACTCTGTCATATATGTGTTATATTCTACTTGGTTTCTTTGTTTTGAAGAAAATACTGGGTTACTTCTTTTGTTGGAAGCTGGAACCTCTTCCTTTTCGAGCATTGGGGTATATGCCTCATCTGGAGGAAGGGTGCTCTGGGAAGTGTCAGGGCTGCGAAGCCTGCTCCTGGAGGTGGCTTTGTTGAAGATATGCCCTAGTCAGACAGCATAAAGGCAGGGCCACGTGGCTGGCAAAACCTAAAGTACTTACTGTGTGGCCCTTTACAGGAAAGGGTAGCGTCGCTAACGCCTGCTCCAGAGCAGGATTCTCAAACTCAAGCACACCCTGGAGTCCCCCGGAGGTCTTGTTGAAGCACAGATTGTGTTAGCCCGCCCACTGTAGTGTCCGATTCAGGGGGTCTGGGCCTGGCAACGTGCATTTCTAACAAGTTCCCAGGTGGTACCAGAACCCCACTTTGAGAACCACTGCGCCTGGCCACTGTTCTCAACTTTGACTGTACATTGGAATTCCCTAGGGAGTTAAAAAAAAAAATCCTGATGTCTGAGTTGTATCTCTGGGATGCTGATATAATTTGTCTGGGTGTTGGTATTTTAATGTGTGCCCAGAATTGAGAATCGCTGTTCTAAAGAGAGGAGAAGATTCCTCATAGGTTTCTGATGGACCCACTGTGTGTGCAGTCTTGCCCCGGGGTCTCTTGGAAGCTTCTAGAAAACAAGATAGTACTTGCTCAGCTCTCGAGGCCCATGCAGGGAGCCCAGGCTTGCCCTGTCCTGGGGATTCTAATTCATCAGTCTGGGTGCAGCTGGGACCCCAGAGCTTAGCAAGTACCCAGATGGTCATGGTGATTAGGAGACCAGCACTTGGGAAGCACTGGGCTGGAGTGACTGGGGACATGGCTCCCCAGGGGAGAAGTTTTCCTTGTCAGTGTGTTCACGGCAGTGTCTGCTGTCTGGGCCAGGCCCTACCACAGGCTGAACCCTGACTACGAGAGGCTGAAGATCCAGTGCGTGCGGGCCATGTCGGACCTGCAGAGCCTGCAGAACCAGCATACCAACGCCTTGAAGAGGTGCGAGGAGGTGGCCAAGGAGACCGACTTCTACCAGTGAGTGGGGCCTGCCTGGCAGGGTCTCCCGCACCCACGGAGCAGCTGCCTCTTACCCATCCCTGTTTCTGGACTTGTAGCCAGGGCTTTTGGTTCTAGTCTTGCCTCTGCCATTTAGCAAGCAGTGGGCCTTCAGGACGTGGGTTTGTGGCCTTGGGCCTCAGGTTTCCTAAGTACAGATTGAGGCTGTTCACCCTTCACACCATCCATTGTCAGCTTCTGAAGCATGGGAGGTGGGAAAGTGACTGAAAATGCGAGGTGGTGGCCCTGGCAGATCCCTGGACTTCTGGGTCACTGTCGGGGGCCTTTGCTATAGCTCCTGCCATAGGAGAGACAGATGGGGCATGATCCCTTTTGGTCTCCTGGTGCCCCTCTGCTTTTTAAGAAAGGTATATTCTACCTGGCTTCTTTGTTTTGAAGAAAATATTTGATTGTTTCTTTTGTTGGGATTTGGAGGTAGATACCAGGGAAAGGCAGTGAGTGCTACCTGCAAGATTTACGAGGGCTTCATATGGGCCCTCGTAATTTGCCTGTCCCCCTGCTGTTTGCCCAGGCCTCAGTACTTCAGTACTTGGAGGTGCCAGCTCTTTATGAGGGAGGGGCTTATCTCCTCCCGCTCAACCCCTTTTTTGCATATGTACCCTTTTTGGTGTCAGGCTTTGAACAAATACTTTGGGTCTTCCTGGCATCTGACTGGTAGCAGGCTGTGGCCTGTCCCTGAGACTGTGGGCCTGGCTGCACTTGCTCCTGGCTGCTGTATTGGGAGTATTGGGCCCCAGGGGGGCTGGTGATGCCTCAGGGTGGGGGACAGAGGCTGGAGGGGCTGACTGTGGGGGGGGGGGCATCTCAGCACACTGCACAGCCGGCTCCTGAGCGACCAGACCCAGCTGAAGGACGATGTGGACATGCTGAGGCGGGAGAACGGGCAGCTGCTGCGGGAGCGGAACCTGCTGCAGCAGTCGTGGGAGGACATGAAGCGGCTCCATGAGGAGGACCAGAAGGAGATCGGTGACCTCCGGGCTCAGCAGCAGCAGGTAGAGCGGGCCAGGTGGCTGGGTGAAGACCAAGGCCAGTCACCCCTGCATCCCATTTACGTATCCACCCACCTGATCACTTAGCCAGTATTTCTGTCGTGCCTGCCTCGTGTGAGGCACTGGGATATCTGTGAACAAAAACTCAGCCCTTGCTCTTCTGGACTCTGCAGTTCAACGGGGGAGACAAATAGTCTAATAATATGTGTCTGTGTATCATTATGAATGTTGCAAGGGCTACTTGAGGGCATGCTATGCATGTGGGACAGGAGGTCAACCTAGGCTGGGGTGTGGGGGTCTGTTGCTTCTTTCCCATGTACAGATTGTGTGAGATTACAGATGGAGAGAAGCAGGGAAATGTTAAAGCCCTGGGCAAATATGAGATGGCACATTTTGTTATTTTGGGCGTGGGTGGGTAACCTGTTGCTCTTGCTGCTCTTTGCATCCCAAGTTCATTTCTTCACTTTGTTCAAATCTTGTTTCACATCGACAAAGGCACAAGAAGCAGACCAGTCAGAACACTGGCTTCCTGTTCTCCTGTTATCCTCTCGTACCTTATGGTCTGCAACTGCCCAGGCTGCCCAGGGGTATGGCAGGGACTGATGACATGTTTGGTGTCCACGGATGGTTGGCTGTGTGGGGTTGGAAGGCAACCCCGGGGAGGGGCAGTGTTCTCTCAGCCCTGCGGCATAGGTCTGATTAGGTTGAGAACCCATCCCCATCAGAACCATTCATGGTTCCCTGAGATAAAGCAGGACCGTGGGGGCTTGTTTGATACAAAACTGGAATGGAACATTTGGAATATATAATTTAAAATGATATTATCTTCATGGCTTTATTTTCATTTACAATGAAAAAAAAATTAAACTGGAACTCTTACAGACTTACAGAGGAGTTGTTAAGTACAGTACAGACAATTTTTCTCCCCATACGTTCAAGAGTCAGTTGCCAACCTGATGCCCTCTGACCCCAACAGTAACATCAACATCAGGAAGTTAATGTCAATACATACTGCCATCTAATCATCAGACCTCCTTTGAATTACCCTGCCCCCCCCCCCCCTTTTTTGGTCTCAGTAGTGTCTTTAATAGAAAAGGATTCAGTTCAGAATAAAGCATTGCATTCGGCTGTTATATGTCTTTGCTTTCCGTCCATCTGAAACGGTTCCTCAGGCTTTGGCTTGCATGACCTTGATGCTCTGGAAGATTACAGGCCGGTTGATTTGTAGACTGTCCCTCAGTCTGGATTTGTCTGACCCTCCCTGTTGGATTCCCTTCATGCAGCTTACACAGGACTGTCACGGAAGTGACGTTGCCTTCTTCTCTTTGCATCCTGTTGCTTGGGACTTGGCTTGATATGACTGTGACTGATGTTCACTTTGATCACTTGACTAAGGTGGTGCTCCCATCTTCTCTACTGTAAAGTTACTTGTTTTCCCTTTGCTTACCTATTTACCTACCTACCTCCTCCTGGTTTCTGGCTTTATTCAGTGTATCAGGCCCTTCAAACTTGCTTCTCTGTCCTTTTGTCATGTCCTCCTTACTTTTTGAGCACTTCCTTGCTCTCTGTGCAAGAAGATGTTCCAAGCTCATAATTTCCATGCCTTTGCCCTGGAAATCAGCCATTTTCCCAACAAGTTCTCTCATTCCTTTTAGTGGGGAATAGTATTTAGAAGCAAGATCTAAATGCTGAGTGTGCTCATAGCTACTGGGGTATATCCCTGCTCCCAGGCCCTCTTGGTGGACAGAGCAGGGAATAATTGTACTACGCGCCCCCCATCTCTGTGTATGTGTCTCTCTCTCCCTCCCCCTTATATCTGTATCGGTAATCTGTATATTGAAATCCATGAGTGCACACTAACATTTCCAACTCCATTCTAATATTGCAGTGCCACAGTCTTCTCTTTCCATTTTTGTAACTCCTTTTTACAGCAGCGCAAAACTCAATTGCTGTTACTCTTAATTCACTTACCTGTTTGGTAACCCCGTGCATACCCTCCTCCCATCCCCTGTGCAGGCCCTTCCCCATGCCTTCCCTTCTCGCCCTCTGTGCCCTCCTGCTTCGTGCATTCCCTCTCCCAGGCCTCACCTCCACATGGCCCTCCTCATGGCCCATGGGACACCATGAGAGTCACACACTGACAAGCCCCCGTCCTTATGGCTGTAAGGTTAGATTGTTCAGAAACTGAAAGGACAGGGCTTTCTTTTCATTTTTATATGACTTTTTAATTGCAGAATTATTAAACATGTGATAACTAATAACCCAACAATACAGGCATTTAAAAAATAAAAAGCCGAATCCTTCCTATTGTTTAACTCCAAAGTATCTACTGGGAGTGCACTACCAGTGAAAAGTTTGAGATTTTTTTCTGGGCACACAGAACCCTTTTATCTTGTTAATTACACAAAATGGAATCATACTATTCATTTTGTTGTTACCTTTTTTTTTTTTTTTCTGGATATATCATGTGTATCTTTATTTCAGTACAAATTCTACTTCCTTGTTTTGAACTGCTGTAGAATATTGAGTTGCAGAGACACACCATGATTTAACTAGTCTCCTATTGACTGACCTGTGGGCTATTTTCAGTATGTTCCCATTATAAGCTGTATTCTACTGAAAATTAGCTCCTGTGGTTGATTTTCTTTCTCTGATCTTTGTTGAAGTCTTTTCTGGAATGCCCCAGTGCAGGCTCAGTGGAGGACACCAAGTTGGATATACTTGGAGATAACTCAGACTCCCTCTTGAGTCAGGGTCAGTCATGTTTGGGGGTGGGAGTTGGTAGCCTTGATGGAGCCTTGGCAGTGGGAAGGGTTTGTTGAAGTGGTGGGTGAGTGCAGGCCAGGGCAGCAGGAGTCTATCTGCGGTCTCTCCACTGCTGCCCTACTGCATGATCTCAGAGGCTGCTCCAACACGCTCCACCCACCTGGCTCCACTCACCTGTCTCCGTAGCACTGGGGGTGGGTGGTGCTCTGGTAGTATTGCTTTAAGGATGAAATGAGGTACCAAGGAGAAAGTGCTGTACCGGCCTGTGGTTAGTATCATATTGTTAGACTGACTTTTGCTCATGCCGAGAGCCTTCCTCCTGCACGTGCCAAGGGTTAGTTAGAACGGCAGGTTTTCAGTTGGTTAGAGGCCAGCCATTTTTACCTCCTCTGGAGAAATCCAGTGTGTGAAGCAGGTAAGGATGAGCTGCTGTGGTGAATAGGGTGCATGCAGACAGCCCGAGAGACAGGGACAGCCCCAGCTGAGGGTTTGTGTCCCTTTTCTGCACTGAGGCTGTGACTGCTGTGACTGCTGCCCGGTCCTCACCTTCATCCCACTTTCTTTGCTCATTTGTTTGCTGACATTTTCCCCCAGTCTCAACTTGGCTCAGTTAACCTTCTGCCTTAGAGTTGAGTTTGGATTTTATTTTTCTTTGAGTGATTTGTACTTTCAAATGCGTTTGTGGCTCCATCTCAGTCTTAGGGAATCTCACAGCCCTTAGTCTAAGGGAAATCTCACTTTGCTAGAAAGTGGCAGAGCGGGGCTTTCTCAGTGTAGCCAAGTTGGTCTCCTGGTCATCCTAGAGGTTAAAAGATGCTACATATAAAGCAGTGGTGCCATGTGCAGACACGTACGAAACACTCAGTAAATGTTTGCTGTGTTGTTATTTTATTCTAGTCCTATCAAGGCTGGATTAGAATTTGCCTTCATTGAGGATGAGGAGTAGTCATAGACCTAACACACTGTTGGTGGGAATGTAAAATGGTACATTCCCTTTGGAAAATATTGTGGCCCTTCCTCCAGTTATTGAACATAGAACCAGATGGTCCGGCAGTTCCACTTCTAGGTATATATCCAAGAGAATTGAAAGCATTTGTCCACTCAAAAACTTAGGTGAATGTCCATAGCAGCATTATTCATAACAACCCCAAAGTGGAAATACTCCAAATGACTGATGAAAGGATAAATACAATGTGGTATATTCTATACAATGGAATATTATTCAGTATAAAAAGGAGCAAAGCACTGGTACCTGCTACAATGTGGATGAACCTTGAAAACATTATGCTAAATGAAAGAAACCACCCACACAAGTCCATGTAGTGTATGATTCCATTCCTATGAAATGTCCAGAACAGGGAAATCTATGGAGACAGAAAGTAGATGGGTGGGTGCCTGGGGCTGAGGGGAAGGGAGGAGAGAGCGAGTGCTAATGGGCACCCAGTTTTTGGGGGGGTGATGAAAATGTTCTGAAATTAGATAGTAGTAGTTGCCGCACAACCTTGTGAATATGCCAAAAACCACCGAATTCTGTACTTTAAGGGTAAATCGTATGGTTTATGAATTATCTCAAAGTAAAGACTCCAGTTATCACCTTGTCATTAAAAAAAAAATCTGCCCTCACAAGGCATAAAATTTCATTGCCTCCCATGCTCTGTGTCCCTCAGGCCTTTCACAGCTTGTACAAACAGCCAGCCTGAGATTGTCCCCCACCCCCTTTCCTGTCTCCCCATGGATGGCATGGGAAGGTTTTTCTCCCCCACCTCTTCATCCCATTCCTTGTCTTCCTTTCCTTTCCTACAGCTGTGACCCTTGGGAGGTCGTTTATTGCAGTGGTCAGTTTCCCCAGTTCTGTTCAGCTGGACCGGTGCCCCTTACCAAGTGTTGCCTTGGGGGACTGCACCAGGAGAGGAGGTGCAGATGCCACTAGGGTGGGGTGGGGTGGGGTCCTGGCCAGGGCCTTGTCACCATCACCAGGTCAGGGATAGGTGCCTGGCCTGGGGAAAGCAGGTCTTGGGTTGGTCAGCAGCAGAGGAAGCAGGGGCCATGGGGGTGGCCACAAGTTTCCTCCCCACAGGGCCAGAGGGCAAAGGTTGACCTTGCTGGACAAGGCCGGTTTTGTTGCCTGGTTCCTCCCACGCCTTGTTAACTTGAAGAGGCCCTTGCGGGGTAAATGGTGCTGTTTGACTTGCATGTTTGCTTGAGGGATTTGTGGGGCTCCCTAGCTCTCTGCATGATTTATCTTTGAGGAAATGAGGCAGCCCTGGGTTGGAGGGGGGTGCGCCACGGGCCTGGGGCTCCCACTAAGAGCAACAGACAGGTAGTCTTTCTGTGAGCATGCATGTGTTTGCATGGGTGTATGCGGGAGGAGGGGCGCGGCATGGCAGCTCTTCTGGGGTACCACAGTCAGAATGTGCCATCTGGACATTTGGGTTTTGTCAGAAATGTCCAAGAGATCCTGGGGGCACAATGTAGAGGCTATTTTTGCAACTTTTTTTTTTTTAACTATAATAATACCTATTCTTTGATTAAAAAAGAAAAAAAATCTTCAAACAGTGACGTAACCACTGCCCTTCATACCCCAGCCCCAGTGTTACTCCTTAGAAATGACTAACTTCCTGTCTACTTGGACTGTATTGTTGTTGACATTTTCTGTATCATAATTAACAAAGTTTTGTTTTTATTTTCTGTCACCTGGTCTATTTTATTTTTTATCCTATAACATGTCACGAACCTCCTTATATTTTCTGTATATTTGGAACATCCAACAAGATATTTCATAGTTTAGTTGTCATTAACTTGTTAACCATATTCTGTGTGTGTTGAGAATCTTGCTTGTCTACACTTTCCTGTTACAAATGAGTTTTTGGTGGACACCCTAACACATGGCCTCATGCTCCTTTGTGCATGTTTTCTAAAGTGTGATTTTTAAAAATTGCAGGGTCCAAAGCAATGCTTTTTTTTTTTTTTTTTTTTAATAGTTTCTGCTAGTTTATTTGAGAAACTTATAGGACCCTAGGAGACTTCTCTCTCTTCCTCCTGGCCCTGTCGCCTGTCTTTAAATACACTTTTTTCTTTGGCGATTCATGGAAGCTGACTTCTTTTCCCAGATATCCCAGGAAAAGGGTTTCTTAGTGTCTGAAGGGCATGCCCCACTGAGGAGCCCAGCAAGCATGAGTGTTTCCGACCAGTGTAGAGACAGGCAGTTCTCTCATTGGCCTCCCTGTGGGAAGCAGCCCAGGCAGTGGCTGCCTTGCTGTGTGGTTGGAACACCGGCTTTGTGCCTCCCCTGTGCTACTTTGACCCCTTCCTTACAAGCCAGAGGAAAGTTGTCTCTGAAGGCTGTGGACTCACTGGGATGGGACATGCACTGCTGTTATCATTTGAGAATTCTGGGCCAAATTTAAATACCCTCTCTCTCACTCAGACTTCCACTGTAGCCTTAGCTGTGAAGCTAAACATTTAACCTGTTGGGTGTGTGTGCGTGTGTGCGTGTGCATGCGTGTGTGCGTGTGCGTGCAGAACTTCCTACTAAGAACATAATCTAATGATAAAAAGGAAAAATTCTAGACAAATAATTCTCTGGAGTTAACTGTGGCTGTGATTTTCAGAGGTTTTTGAAGTTCCATTAGCACAGGCATGAGCCCTGCTTATAGAGCAAAGCCGAGAAGTATTTGTGTGGATAATGTTCTCCAGGAAAAGGATTCTTGTCTGTGACCCAGGGCTGGGCTGAGAACAAGACAGGTCAGGAGCTGGAGAAGGTGGATTTCAGTTCACAGTAAGGAAGAACTTTCTGTGCACTTTCTTCTGGGGAGTGGGTGGAGCCGTGGCCCAAACAGCACCAGGTCCCAGCCTCATCTCCCCAGCATCCCTCTGTTCCTGGATCCCACCATGTTATCAGACTTGGGTGGAGCATCAGAAGGATCCCTGGGTCTGCTCTGGGATTTTCCCTGACCAACTCCATCTCAGTCAGAACTTGTAAGTCATCTTGACAGCAGGTTACTCTGAATTCCTTGGGATTGTCACGTGGGTGTCGATTCCCATCCAAACTCATCAAGGTTACGGCATTTTGGGAACTTCTTTCCCATGAAGAAAGACCAAGCCATGGTGTAGACTCCAGATTCTGTTGTGGATCCGTGAGAGCAGTCTCTCCTAGAACAAAGTCATTGCATTATTTCAAGTCAGTCTTTAACATTAGTAGTTTCTTAGTGACGCTCAGAAGGTGGGACCAACTGCCTACCGAGCAATTGGCTGGTCTACTCGGGGCTGCCACCTTGTGGCAACGCGCGGAATGGCAGCAGTGCCTTTGTTGTGGAGTAAACCGCTTGACTCATGACTCATTTAGAGTCATTGGGGTTCTCATCTGGCTTAGGGGATGTTTAGAGAGTAAAATATTGGAAGTGATTTCTAATTGAAATGTTTGCGGTACTGCCCACAAGTCAGGGCAGTCATTTTTAGAAGCTGGACCTTTTCCAGATGTGGGTAGAAGGCACTGCTCCACCTGGGAGTCGGGAGAGTTTTCCATGGGCGCTGTGTGTCCTGGGCATGTGAGCACATGTCCCTGTGGGACGCCCTTCTCACCTCTCAGTGGTGCACATTGCATCCAGGGGTTGCCCTTGGTGTCCTCCAACCCTCATTGTCTGCACGTGGACAAATTCAGGCATCCTTAGTTTGTCTTGTACTCAGAGGCTCAATCTCATATATCAGGTGATTTATAGAAAAGAATAATGTTATATCTCCCTCTCACCCCATACACAATATATTCCAAGTGGTTTGAAGATTTAAATGTAAAAATTAAAACTAATACTTTTTAGAAAAAATAATAGAGTATCTTCATGATCTTAAGGTAGGAAGGAAAGAACTTAAAACAACTAAAGCCCAAATCATAAAAGAAATGGTCACTAGATTTTACTGTATTAAAATAGGGACCTTTAGTATAACAAATGCAAGAAAAATTAAAAGCCACATATTGGGAAATGATATTTGTAATAAGTATAACTGGGAAGGCATTAGTACTTGGAATTTAAAATAAGAACTACAGAAAGAAGGGGGGAGAGAAGCAGAGAAAATATATATAGTCAATAAATATAAGGAGAGTTGCTCTGTTTTTTTAATAATTGGGAATGCAAGTTTAAAAAGATCTTATTTTTTTTGTCCATGAGATTGGCAATACTGTTTAAAAAATCTGTTTCACAATTACTAAGATGTGGAAACAACCCAGGTGTCCTTCATGAAATGTGTGGATAAACAAAATGTATATACATATAATGGAGTATTACTCATCTTTAAAAAGGAGGGAAATTACCATCACAACATGGATGAACTTTGAGGACATTATGCTAAATGAAATAAGTCAGTCACCAAAAGATGAATACTGTATAATTCCATTTGTATGAGGTACCTAGAGTGGTCAGCTTCATAGACACAGAAAGTAGAGTGGCTGCCAGGGGCTGGGAGGAGGGGTGGAGTGGGAAGTTGTTTAGTGGGAACAGAGTTTTAGTTTTGCAAAATGAAAGGGCTCTGGAGAGTGGTTGCATAACAATGTGAATACACCTAACACTTCTGAAATGTACACTTAAAAATGGTGAAGACATATAGATGGAACTAGAAGATATCATGCTTAGTGAAATAAGTCAGACTGAGGAAGACAAACACTTATATGTGGAATCTAAAGAATCGACTAAATGAATAATCAAAATAGAAAAAAAAATTTCTGGACACAGAATAGTTTAGTAGTTGCCAGAGGGAAAGGGGGAGGGGTGGGAAAGGAGGAAGTGGGATTCAAATATATGGTGATGGAAAAAGAAATGACTCTAGGTGGTGAGAACACAATGCAACATGTAGATGATAAAGAATTGTATACGTGGAACCTATGTAATTTTACCCCAATAAATTTAATAAAAAATGGTGAAGACAGTGGTATGTTATGTGTATTTTACCGCAATTAAAAATTAAAAGTAAAATCTGGCCATACGAAATTCTGGTGAGGATGTGTTGTAGACAGTAACTCTCAGAACTTTTGCCCACAGTGATTGGATATTGTCCAGTAAGTGTAGAAAGGGTCCATATCCCAATACTTGGCCACTGTACTTCTAGAGAAAAATCTGACAGTTGTGGGAGAGGAGATGTGCATAACAGTGTTCACTGCAGTGTCATTTATAACAACTAAAAAAAAGGCAATGTAACTGTTCATCAGACAGAAAATGGGGAATGTGTGCTGTATTCATGCAGTGAAATACTACCTGCATCACTTGACTAAATCTCAAAAGCAGTGTTGAGTAAAAAGAAGCATACGTGGTATACCATTAGAAAATTTTATGAATGCATAAGTAGTATAAATAAAACATGGTTCACGGAGATGGTTGACAGCAAATTTAGGGGAGCGATTAGTTCTGGAGGGGGAGAGACAGGTATGTGATATGGGAAGGGTGCACTGGGGCCTTGAACAACACCAGTAATACTGTATTTCTTTGGAAAACAATTTGACACATGACGTGATGTTAACATTAGGGCTAAGGGATGGGCACGTAAATTTTTACTACATTATTTGCTGTGCTTTTCTGTATGGTTGGAAGATATTCTTTTTTTTTTTTTTTAAGACTTTAAATGATAGAGTGGGGCTCAATCACTAGTTTTGTGAATATTTCTCAGTGTGTAATCCTGTTTGCAGCAGTGAAGCATTTTTTGAAAACAATGATGATTATAACTGCCCAAGGAACCTATGTACTGTTTTGTATTTTGGCATCCCTGTAAGATTTCCTTTGAAGGAAAGAATTTTGCTTAAACAATAAAAAATAAAAATGAAAAAGCCTCAAAGACCTGAATTAGTTGATTTCTGAGATTCCCTTCCTCTCCAATATTCTATAGTCCTAGGAGCTAATGAATAGGATTTAGAATCATCTCTATGATTCTGATTTCTAAATCAGCTCTTTTTGGCTTTTTGTGATGATCGTATTTATTGAGAGCTAACCCTCCCTCCAAATGGAATACAGGCATACCACGGAGATGTTGTGAGCTCTGTTTCAGACCATCACAACAAAGCCTGCTGTAATCTTTTGCTGGTGGAGGGTCTTACCTTCAATTTGTAAAAACAGGCAGCACCTGGCAAGTGCAATAAAATGAGCTATGCTTGTATTTAATAGTTCCAGGTTCGCATTCTCTGGACTGCAAAGATCTTCTGATAACTCAGGGTCCAGGTGAATGAGCCCAGGTGATTTCTGGACTCTTGGAGCTTGCACAGTTAAGCAAGCTTTTCTGGTTCAGTCCTGCCATTTGAGGAATAAGGCAACTGAAGCCAAAGATGTGGTGACCTGCCCAAGGGCTTAGATCCCCTGAGGTGCTTAGCAGGAGTCAGTAGGCCCCTGACAGCCTCTTCACTCAGCTTGTTTTCTGTTCTCTAGAACAATAGCCTGAGTGAACTTTAGTACTTCGCTCTTTTGCTTAAAGCCCTCCTACCGGTCCCTTCTCCCACACCATACAGTCTTTGCTGCAGCCTTGAAGCCTTGCCCACTTCTCTAGCCTCCTTTTGAACTCACTGCTTCCTGTTTACTGACTTTTAGTTACTCTGTCCTGCCGGTTTCTGTGTGCCTAGAGCACCCTGGTATTTCTTGCCTCAGGGCCTTTGCACTTGCTCACCCCAGGTGTGCTCTTGGCTGCTGCTCTTCATTAGCATCCAAGCTCAGAAGTCGCCTTCTCAGAGAGGCCTTCTCAGGCCTCAGCTTCCCTCACACCTACTCTGCTGCTCAGAAGTCTCCAGCTATTTACCCTATTTTATTTTTTATTTCCTTGATGGCTTTTATTCTTGGAAGTTATTTTATTTGGTCTGTCTCTCTACCTTTTTTCTACCTCCCTACTTCTGTCTGTCCATCTGTATATTCATATCTTCTCATCAGGATAAAAGGTCCACAAACCACAGTTTTTGTGTATCCTGTCTGGTATCACCAGCTTCTAGAACATCACTAGAACATGTCAGTTTTGGTAATTTGTTGGGAAGATTCACAAGAACTAAAATTTATTTTAGCAAAAGTCAGCAAAGGGAAGAGATGCATGGGGTGAAGTCCAGAGGAAACCAGGTGCAGGTTCCAAAAGCCCTCTCTGTGGAATGACACAGGACATGTCAGATCCCCTGGCACTGAATTGTGAGAGCAAGTGAGAGTTGTTGCCAGGGAAGCCCATGAAATACTCCTTGCCCAGGGCTTGTCCTGGGGGCTGGCCCCATAGGCACTGCTGTCTGGTATGTTGGGAGATTTCAGACTCCCAGGAGAAAGCAGGCACTCAGCCTGAGCTACAGTCTGGTCCAGGCACAAGGAGCCCCTCATCACTTGGGGAAAGTTTTAGATCAGTGCAGGGAACTGTTTACCACTCAAGTTCTTAGGCACTAGCCAGGGGTCAACTTGCAAGCTGACCTTTTGTAAGGATAGGAGTCTCAAGCCTACTAGGGTAACTCTTCTGCACACTAAAGAAATGCTTATGAATGAACGAATCGCCCAGTGAGGCTGTAGTGCTCTGGAATCAGACCTTGAGATGACAAAGGCCAGAGGGTATGGCTTCCCCTCCCTTGTCCACAGTTCTGTCCCCAGACTCAGGGAGATGAGAGTGGTCAATCTGTCCTTCCTCCTGCCCTCAGGCCCTTGGTTAAGTATAACTGTGTGTCCCTAGGTGCTGAAGCACAATGGATCATCAGAAATTCTCAACAAGCTGTACGACACAGCCATGGACAAGCTGGAGGTGGTTAAGAAAGACTATGATGCGCTGCGGAAGAGGTATAGTGAGAAAGTTGCCATCCACAATTCGGACCTGAGCCGCCTGGAGCAGCTGGAGGAAGAGAACCAGCGGCTGCTGAAGCAGACGGACATGCTCACCCAGCAGAGGGACACGGCCATCCAGCTGCAGCACCAGTGCGCCCTCTCCCTGAGGAGGTAGGAGCCGGAGGCCTCAGAGGTGGGAGAAGGGCTGAGGGCCAGATGGATCTTCCTGGCCTTGGGGCCACTCTGCCCTGGGCTTGTGGTTATCTGCAGGGCTCCCAGGCGCCTGCAGAGTAAAGCAGCCCAGCAGTCAAAAAACACTTACCTCCAGGAAACATTTGTCTTCCTACTCTGTGTGTTTTGGGAGTTCTTCCTCCTATCTGAACAGCTTTGGTGTGTTCTGACATCCTTCCTAGGTCTCCCCGCAAGCTTTGCCCCTCTGCGTTAGTCACTCACCTAGCAAATAGGAAGGTAATTGTCCTAGGCATTGTTTCTTTCTAAAATTTCATTTTTTATTAAGGCATGTAATCTGTAGGGATGTGAGCTCTGCCCTCAAACAGTGTTACATAAGGTACATTCCTGTGGAGTGTTCATCAGTTTCAGATGAAAAGTCTTCTCTGGACATGAAAAGGTTTGGGCATTGTCGAGTTGCACACAGACAGGGTGTCTGCATTGCAGGACTTCTCAGAGCCTTCACTCTGGTACTGAGCACTAGACTGTCCAAGAGGGGTACAGAATGCATTGTTTCCTAAACATAAGTCATCTGAGAACAAACACTTTTATTAATAGGGAACACGCTTTCAGAAATGCAGCCCTGGGCTGCGGGCTCTGATGTGCAGGGCTGCCGGTGTGGCAGGTGCCTCCTGGCTTGGAAGGGCTGAGCTGTGCTCTCATGTTAACCTAGTGATCTCGGGCCAGTCATCTATGTTTCCTTATTGTCTATATCTGTATAATGAGGTGGTCAGATTAAACGGTCATTAAATTCTCTCTCATACGCTATGATTCTAACCCTGGGTTTTTGTTGTTGTTTTTAATATTGTAGCTCAACTGTGGTAGAAATGTACTGTTCTTTCTAGTAGAGCAGAGGGCTGGGAATCCTCAGTTCAACTTCTAGTATTTGTAAAGGCTGAGAAAAATTTCAGGTCCACAGGCATGGTGCTCTGTGACTTTTCTCTCTGGAGGGTGTGGGGCATGACTTCCCTCGAAACGTCTTGCTTGACTGTCCTGCCTGGTAGAGCTGACCAGGCAAGTCTGCACTCTCCTTTCTCCCCCAGGTTCGAGGCAATCCACCATGAGCTGAACAAGGCCACAGCCCAGAACAAGGACCTGCAGTGGGAGATGGAGCTGCTGCAGTCAGAGCTGACGGAGCTGAGGAGCACGCAGGCCAAAACCGCCAAGGAGTCCGAGAAGTACAAGGAGGAGCGGGACGCAGTGTACAGCGAGTACAAGCTCATCATGAGTGAGCGTGACCAGGTCATCTCCGAGCTGGACAAGCTGCAGACCGAGGTGGAGCTGGCTGAGTCCAAGCTCAAGAGCAGCACTTCGGAGCAGAAGGCGGCCAGTGAGGAGATGGAGGCACTGCGACAGGTGGGTGCCTGGGACAGCAGCGAGGGAAGAAGGGCTGTGGTGTGCATGGAGTACTCCTGAGCTGGAGCCCAGGGCTTCACGTCCTAGACCTGCTTGCTGCCTGGGCTAGTGCACGCTGCTCACTCTGCTCAGTGTCCAGTCTGGGCTACAGGGATGCAGGGGAAGGACTGTGGTCTCGGACATCCACAGCTTACAATGTAGGAAGAAAGATGACACGCCAGGACACGCCTGTGCTCTATGCACAGACACTGTCACACTCAAACCTGTGATTCAGTGATTGTTGATCAGTCTTGTGCTGCAAGTCAGTGAATTTCTTAAGGACTTACTCATTAAGAAGCAGGAGTGCAAGGCCAAGTTCCCAAAACTATAGGTATCTTTGGCCTCATGGTTCTGGAGGAGCACCTTAGGGCTCTTTATGCCCAGTATCTGACGGATCTGCTCTTTCAGGGGCAGCCAGGCTCCTGCTGGGGAGACAGTGTACTAGGGCCAAGCTGGAGGTCCTTCTAGTCTTGCTCCCTAGGGGACATGCCTTCAGGGGCTGGAGTCTGGGGGTCAGTAGCATTGGAATGAGGCCACTCAGCTTGACTCCTAGGGATCAGTGTGGATTCTCTACATCCTTCCTCCTGGCCCCTCGGCCTCATCACTGACACCCTTCAACCCCCAGTAGAGGTGTGCCTGGCTGGCTCTCTGATTTGAGATTCCCTTCTATCCTGTTGGTCAGTGTTGTGGCTCTTTTTAGAGCTGCTGAGCTTGATCATAGCAGACTTGGTTCCCATTGAAATGCCTCTCCATTCTACTTTTCTGTGCAGGTCAGGTAGAATGCAAGTTTTAAAATTCAACTATAAGATGTGAAAAGCAAAGTGGGAAAGGTTGGACAAATTGGTAGGAGACTGCTGGCCTTGGATTGTTGTATCCCGAGCCCCCTGGACCGAGCACAAGGCAGGGCTGATGCCTGAGGGGTGGTCAGTGCCCTGGGAGACTTTCTGTGGACAGTGACACCTCCTCATGCCTAGGCCAGTTCCAGGGGCTGTGGGATATAAGGGGGTATGGGCCCTGTGTTTGGAGAGAGGGCCTCGTCAGACATGTGACTTGTAACTTTTCTGGGCCTCAGTTTCCTTATCTACAAAATGATGATAGCATCTATCTCATGGTGGGTTATGATGATCACATGCTTTAATATTGAAAATATAATTAGAATAGTGCCTGCATAAAGTAGGAATGATTTGAGTCTTTATTATTGAGATAGTTATTAGCTACTTTGTCAGGACTACTGTAAACCCTATAAAATTACTTTTGTAGGCATAAATGGTCCAACCAATGGCAATTTTATACCAAGGGAGTAAGACATTTCCAGACCATCAAGGTGGAAAAACATTATGAAAAGGAGTATTTACTTTGATGAAATTTTTAAAACACCGTGATGAAGGGATTTTTAATGAGCGAAATAATGTGTTAGAACTTGGTAACTGTCCTAGAAAAACTGTCAACTCATTTTCACACTCTGGCATCTGAGAGCTTAATGGTTGGAAAAATGTTATCAAATAAGGAAAACAAAATGAAGAGGAAAACTTTGAAAATGGCTGAGTCAGTCACTAAACTACAAAGTCAAGGACTGTATGTGAAGCACATAGGAGGTGAGCCTGTGACAGGACAGCAGCCCACATGGAGGGGCTTTGGAAATTCTGGAGGCTAATGTGCCCTTTGTAGTAATGTGGAAAGCCGTTGAGTGTGAAGGACCATCCACTTCCCTTGGTGCCGGCATTGGGGGTGGCCTGTCACCCCACTACCAGCATGCATGAGTGCCCTTCAGTCTTTGCAGGAGGCAGTGGGTGTTAAGGTGGCCTGTCAACTTGGAATCTTTTCTAGGCACCGATTCGAGTCAGTACATGGAAGAGGAGAGCCCTGCTCCTACCCTCACCTCCTTCTCTACTTGGTCTGGCTTCTTGGACAGAACCACTCCCCACATAGCCAGAGTAGGCCAGGTTTGTGGCCTGGGCCTTCCTGGCTTTGAGGTGTGGCTGGGGGAGGGCCTTATCTCACCATGGTCTGACAAGGCCCCCTGGTATGGGCTCTGCCCCTGGTGGGGGCTGAATCATAGCCCATAGGCCTTTCTACGTGGGCCTCATGCCTGGGCTTGATGGGTGTCTCATGAAAACCGGCCCATCTCTTGTGGCCCCAAGTTCATCCAGTGTGCCCAGAAGGAGATCATGGGTGGTGCTTTTGCAGACTGAGATCTGACTTTGGGGGAAGCACGGTATGGAGGAAGAATCACTGGAATGAGAGTCTGGAGACCTAGGATATGGGTTCAG
Organism: Lyroderma lyra; assembly: GCA_004026885.1. Taxonomy (NCBI): domain Eukaryota; kingdom Metazoa; phylum Chordata; class Mammalia; order Chiroptera; family Megadermatidae; genus Lyroderma; species Lyroderma lyra. The sequence continues at coordinate 161,137 of PVJL010003222.1, forward strand.
CTCCCCGCTAGTGGGTAGGAACCTGGGACTGTCACTGCCTGGACCCCAAGGTTCCTCATTGCTATAATCAGGGTATCAGATAGGACCTGGCTCTTCAGTTCTGCCACTCCTTTTAAGATTCCTCATTCCTCCTCTCCCCCTTTTTTCTTTTCTTAATATTTTTATTGTTAGACTTATTGGGGTGACATTGGTTATCAAGAGTTACACAGGTTCCAGGTGTGCAGTTCTACAGTGCATCGTCTATGTGTTGCATTATGTGTTCACCACCCAGTGTGAGTTTTCCATCACCATGTATTTGGTTCCCCCTCCCTCCTCTCCCGCCCCCTCCTTCTGATCCCACCCCTTCCCCCTTTGCCCCCAAATAACCCTTAAACTATTGGTTGTGTCCATAAGTTTTGTTTGTTTTTTCTTTGTTGCTTTCAGTTTTATATTCCGCATATGAGTGAAGTCACCGTTTTTGGTTATTTCTGTCTGGCTTATTTCACTAAGCATGAGGATCTCCAGGTCCATCCATTTTGTTGCAAATGGCAATATTTCATCTTTTCTTATAGCTGAGTAATATTCCATTGTGTGTATGTACCACAGCTTCTTTATCCAGTCATCTGTCACAGGGCACTTTGGTTGTTTCCATGTTTTGGCCACTGAACAGCGCTGCGATGAACATTGGGGTACATAAGTCTTTGCGGACTAAGGCTTTCAGTTTTGGGGGTTAGATCCCCAGAAGGGAGATTGCTGGGTCATGTGGTAACTCCATTCCCAATTTTCTGAGGAACCTCCACACTGCCTTCCACAGTGGTTGTACCAGTTTGCACTCCCACCAGCAGTGTGTGAGAGTTCCTTTCTCTCCACATCCTCTCCAGCACTTGTTATTCCTTGTCTTGTTGATAACAGCCATTCTCACAGGTGTGAGGTGGTGTCTCATTGTGGGTTTGATTTGCATTTCCCTGATAGCTAATGAGGATGAGCATGTTTTCATATGTCTGCTGGCCATTTGTACTTCTTCGTGGGAGAAGTGTCTGTTTAGTTCTTCTGCCCACTTTTTAATTGGGTTGTTTGTTATTTTGTTGTTAAGTTGTATTCTTTATATATTTTAGATATTAGATCCTTCTCAGATGCATTGTTTGCAAATATTTTCTCCCATTTGGTTGGTTGTTTCTTTGCATTGTTGATGGTTTCTTTTGCTGTGCAGAAGCTTTTTAGTTTGATATAGTCCCATTTATTTTTGCTTTTACTTCCTTTGCCTTTGAGGACAGGTGCAGGAAGTCTTCCTTGAGCTCTAGGTCTATAAGTGTAGTACCTGTGTTTTCTTCTATACAGTTTATTGTTTTGAGTCTTATATGGAGATCTTTAATCCATTTTGAGTTAATTTTTGTATATGGAGAGAGTTCACAGCTCAGATTCATTCTTTTGCATATGTTTTTCCAGCTTTCCCAGCACCATCTGCTGAAAAGGCTGTCTTTTCCCCATTGCATATATTTTGCTCCTTTATCAAAAATTATTTGTCCATAAATTTGTGGATTTATTTCTGGGTTTTCAGTTCTCTTCCATTGGTCTGTGTGTCTGTTTTTCTGCCAATACCAAGCTGTTTTGATTATTGATGCTTTGTAATATAAATTGAAGTCGGGGAGTGTAATACCACTAACCTTACTCTTTTTATGTAGTATTGCTTTGGCAATTCCAGGTCTTTTTGTGGTTCCACACAAATCTGATAAGTTTTTTTTATCTATTTCACGAAAGTATGATTGTGGGATTTTGATGGGTATTGCATTAAATCTGTAAATTGCTTTGGGTAATATGGCCATTTTAACAATGTTAAGTCTTCCTATCCATGAACATGGAGTATCTTCATTTCTTTGTGTCCTCTTCAATTTCTTTCAAAAGTGTCTTACAGTTTTCCATGTATAAGTCTGTCATATTCTTTGTTAAGTTAATTACCAGGTATTTCATTCTTTTCATTGTGCTTGCAAAAGGTATTGACTCTCTCATTTATTTCTTTTTCTGAAGACTCATTTGTATATAGGAATGCTGTTGATTTTTGTACATTGATTTTGTATCCTGTGACTTTACTGTATTTGTTTATTCTTTCTAATAGTTTTCTGGTGGAGTCTTAGAAATTTTCTATATAAAGGATCATGTCATCTGCAAATAGTGACAATTTGACCTCTTCTTTCCCAATTTGGATACCTTTTATTCCTTTCTCTTGCCTGATTGCACTGGTTAGAACTTCCAATACTGTATTGAATAGCAGTGGTGACAGGGGGCATCCCTGTCTTGTTCCTGATTTTAGGGGAATAGGCTTCAGCTTTTCCCCATTCAGTATGATGTTAGCTGAGGGTCTGTCACATGTGGCCTTTATTATGCTGAGATACTTTCCTTCTATACCTATTTTATTCAGTGTTTTGATCATAATTGGATGTTGTATCTTGTCGAATGCTTTTTCTGCATCTGATATGATCATATGGTCTTTATCTTTTATTTTGTTTATGTGATGTATCATATTGATTGATTTTCATATGTTGAACCATCCTTGTGCTCCCAAGATGAATCCCACTTGATCATGATGCATGATCTTTTTGATGCATTGTTGTATTCTATTTGCTAATATTTTGTTTAGGATTTTTGCATCTGTGTTCATCAGAGGTATTGGTCTATAGTTTTCTTTTTTTGTGTTGTCTTTGCCAGGCTTTGGTATTAGGGTAATGTTGGCCTCATAGAATGAGTTAGAAGTATTCCTTTTTCTTCAATTTTTTTGAAGAATCTGAGGAGGATAGGTGTTAATTCTTTGAATGCTTGGTAAAATTTGTTGTGAAACCATTTGGTCCAGGGCTTTTGCCTCTAGGGAGGTTGTGGATAGTCATTTCAATTACTTTACTATTGATTGGTCTATTTAGATTATCCAGTTCTTCTTGGTTCAGTCTAGGTAGGCTATAGGTTTCCAGGAACTTGTCCATTTCTTCTAGGTTGTTAAATTTTGTGGCATTAAAGTCCTTCATAATATTTTCTTATAATCCTTTGTATTTCTGTGGTATCAGTGGTAATTTCTCCCCTTTTGTTTCTAATTTTGGATATTTGTGTCCTGTCCTTTTGTCCTTTGATTAGTCTAGCCAGAGGTTTGTCAATTTTGTTGACATTCTTAAAGAACCAGCTCTTTGTAGCATTAAGTTTTCCTATTATCTTTCTGTTCTGCATTTTTTTAGCTTTGCTTTAATTTTTATTACTTCTGCTGACTTTGAGTATTTTCTATTCTTATTTTTCTAGTTCTTTAAGGTGGGAGGTTAGGAGATTTACTTGTGATTTTTCTTGTTTCTTAAGATAGACGTGTAATGATATAAATTTCCCTTTTATTACTGCTTTCTCTGTGTCCCAATAATTTTGATATGTTGTATTTTTCATTGTCATTAGTTTCTATGTTTTTTGTTGTTGTTGTTGTTTTTTTTGTTTTTTTTTTTTTTTTTTTGGTATGTGGGTAGCTCCCTGACTGGGAATCGAACCCAGGCCCCAGCGCTGACAGTGCCAACACCGAAGCCTTAAGCCACTACACCATCAGGGAACTCCAATCTATGAATTTTTAAATCCCTTATTTGTCCTTTGATCCAGTCATTTTTTAATAAGATATTGTTTAATCTCATGTATATGT
>PVJL010003223.1:0-50000 GCA_004026885.1 Lyroderma lyra
CATGCGTGCGCTGGGAGACCCGCTGCCAGCCAGTGGAGGCTCTGGAGAGACAGGAAAGCAAGCAGGAGAGGGGGGAACAAACAGGAGCAGGGGGCGCCGGGCGGGGGCAGCACACTGAGTCAGGGCCAAGATTTGGCCCCATCGTCCAAGTGACAACTCAGGAAAAAGGGATCTGCGGGCTGTGCGGGGAGCCGCGGCCGCTGAAGGGCCATTCCCCCCGATGGCCAGCGCCCGCCCGGGGTGGCCGGGAGCCCAGGTTACTACCACGGCCCCTCCTGCTCCCGTGTGGATGCAACCCGAGGGTCTCACAATTCTGATCCCGCCCTGCGTAATGCCTCGGATGGCAGCGGCTCGGAATCGGACAGGAGTGTCCTCCCCGGCTCTCAGCCGGGGCCCCGCGGTGCCCGCAGGCCTCTCCGTCCCGCAGAACAGCGGAGGGTGTGTGTCCTGCGGGCGAGGTAACAGGCCCAGCTCCTTCGGGAAAAGGCCGAACGCTCAGCTCCCGCTGGACGGGCTGGATGGGCCAACACAGGCTGGGGCCCTGGGGATGGCAAGGGTCCCTGGCTCCAAGAAGAGGGAGGCGGCCCACTGCCCACCCAAGACCTTCTCCCCCAGGGAAATAGGACAGCCCAGGGAACACTGTGTAATCTGAACAGGGGTCGCGAGGAACTGTGTCTCTCCGGGCCGGGGCTTCCTCATCCGGGGAGGGAGAGGGCTGGACTGCACGCCACCTTCCATGCCCCAGAGACCTTGGCAGCATTTGCTACGGGCACAGGCAGTACCAGGAACCAGGGCACGCATTTTGGCTTCCTTCAGCAAATACTTATGGACTCTGAGACCCTGCACTGAAGGTCCAGGGGGAAGACACTGAGAAGACCACACGTGGGTCCTTGAGCAGCTCGGAGTCCAAAGTCAGAAACAGGCCAAAAGCAGTGGCCCCAGGCACGATACAGGATTATAGCACCTGTCAGCAGGGTGAGGACCAGGAGGACTTCTGGCTCTTTCTCCACAAAGAGACAGCAGTGTGGTGGTGGGTGAGGCCCTCTGTCCCCCTGGGGCTGATTCCTCCAGGCTCCAGCCACCCTCCACATCTCAGACCATGATGCCCACCCCCACCCATCCCCCAGACAACCACCACAAACTGAGGCCTTCTCTGCCTTTGCCTTATCCACTGAGAAACCTGCCCCTTGTTCCTGGCTCCAGAGTCGGGGTGCCCACTTACAAGCATGGACTCTGGGATCTGATTGGCCCGGGCTTGAAGCCCAGCTGAGCCACACAGACGCAAGGTGGCCTCAGGCAAGCTGCTCAGTGCATCTCAGTTCAGTTTCGTCATCTGCAAAGTGCGGTGAACTGTAACTACGGGGGTGGGGGTGGGGGGTCGTCTGGAGCATCGAGGCACTGTTCATGCCGGGAGGGGCTCAGCGAGGTGCCTCTTCTGTTCCCCCGGCCAGCAATGCTCCCCACAGCCCCATTTTTCAGCTGAGTCCTATCATCCTTCATATCTCAGATGAGACCCCTTCTCTGCCATGAAAGGTCTCTGACTTTCCAAGCCTGGGTTGGTACATCTTTGTGTCCCCAAAGGGCCTGTGATACAACCCTGTCATTGGACTTAGTGTCCTAGGCTACAATGGCCCATTGACTCCTCTCTTGACCCACTAACCTCTGAATACCTTGCAAAGAGCCTTGTTTATAGCAACTCACTTGTTTTAGCATTCTTGGTTTACAGATGAAGAAACAGAGACTCAGAGGAGAGAAATGACTTCCCAAAGCCACATGGCTCATTACACAGAAGGTGGGGTGTAGAACTCCCCCCCCCAGCACTGCTGTGTAATAACTGCATTGTAATATGGGCTGTCAATGCCTCAACCCAAGGCTTTGGTGGACCTCAGGCTTGTGACAAAACTGGGGAGGGAGATATTTTTGGAAAAGAGGCTTTTTAATGGAGAAATGCCTTATAGATATTTAAGGATCTGTGGTCCTAAAACATAGAGGCATCATTAACCTGTCCTGGCGTGTCCCTCAGGCTGGGGCCTTTCCTACTCCTGTTCTCTCTTTTCCACCACTGTAACATGTGAAGAAGGATCTAGATCCAGGTGCATGTCTATAGAGAACCAGGAAGCTTAGGCACACGATTTGCCCAAGGTCACAGTCGGTAGCACTAACACGCTGATTTTGCATTTTCTCGAGAGGGTCGCATCCTCTTCCATCCTGCTCTGGCCCAGGCCTGAGTCGTGGGCTGCTACTGAAGCCCCATGTGGAGCAGGTGGTCAGCTCAGGCGGGGGACCTCAGCACTGTGCTGGAGGCGCAGGGCACACCTTCTCAGAGCATTAAACCTACCTGGAGTTTTTTCCGGGGTAAAAAAAAATGTTTTTTTTAAATATTTAAAACAAACCCTGATAAAACCATGGAGAAAAATAGAGAAAATGTTACGAGAATGTTTAAGGGAAAACATAAAGTCCCAGGAAATTCATTTAACCTTCTTGGTAGAAAGGTTTGAGAAATACTTAGTCCAAGTTTCTCACAAAACAGAGGAAGAAACCAGCGGCCTCAGGCAGCAGGTGACTAGTTCAAGGTCATATAGCTAGTTAGCCCCCAGCACCTGGCCAAGGAGCACCAAGTCCAGGCTTTGCGGCCAGTCAGCCCTGGACTCCAGGTAAGGTTCTGCTGCTTACGAACTGTACCTGGTATTGGTCAGTTCTCTGTGAGCCTCAGTGTCCCCATCAGTAAACTGGGGCAATGCTCTCGGCAGCATGTGAGCCAGTACTGTCAGGATTCTAGGCATCCCGCCAACAGCCAGCTCCCCACCCTCCGTGGTCCTAATGAACAGCACAGAGAACCCTGTGAGCAAAACTCCTGCATCAGTGCTCGGGCCCACAGCCGGTGGACCCCAGCACCTTTCCTCTGTTTGTGGTGGACCGTGGTGCCATTAAACCACACCATTTCGCACCATTCCCCAAACAGACCATCCATATGAGGGAATGTGCTTAGAATAATCTCATGGCGACTGGAAGCCCGAATTCCCTCAGCCACCCACTGCTCCTCGGAGAGGAGACAGAACGTCTGAAAAGAGAACCCGAATCGATGGCCGTGTGGCAAGACCCAGGGAGCCCTCGCTGCCCCACAGCCCTGCCCAGCCTCAGCCGGCTGGGGCTTTCCGGGCAGCCTGGAGTAGGATTTCAACATCTCGAGCTGGAGATCATGTGCACAGGGCAGCCGGTGGTGGCCGGGGAACTCCAGGAAACGGGGCTGTTTCAGAGAAACAGCTCGGAGCTGGGGGAGCACTTTGGGGAGCTGAGTGAGATCAGAGAAGCTCTGTTGTCCTCGAGTAGTGGTGGCCCAAAGAGGGAGGCCCAGTCTCGGCAGGCCACTCCTTTGAGTAGTGGAGTCAACCACGTGGTCAGCTGTCCCAGGGACCGCCCGCTGAGTGCTGGGTGCTGGGCCCACGTAGCGCTGTAGAGGAGCACACTGAGGCTCAGGGAGGGTGAGTGATGTGTCCTCAGTGGTTACTCAGCTCTTAAGAGAAAGAGTTAGGGTTCCTCCTATCCCCACCTGCCTCTCTTGGAAGGAAGTCCGGGCTCATGAAGCCCCTTCCCACAACTGTACCCAAATGCACCTACTACTTAGCAAGCCCTTCTCATAGACTGCCAATATTATCTCATGTGCTTATAGAGAGCCCCAGAGAGGCAGACAGAGTGGTGATCACAGCCACTTTCCTGATGAGCAAAACTGAGGTTCTCAAGAGACCATGTGACCTGCTTAAGGCCAAGACCCTAGCCCAGCTCCCAGGCTGCTTCAGGAGAGAGCACAGGGCAGCAGCCCGCAATTCCCACACGACCGCGGCTCAAACGTGTCCCAAGTATTTTCACAGCCACCTCAGCATCCAGTCACGGCCAGCCCTTCCCTCCCACAACCACAGTGCAAGCAGGAAGCAGTCCATTCCCATTTTAAAGATGACAAGAGGGAATCCGAATTACAGTCACTTGTCTAAGGTTGCATAGCTAAAAAGTGGCAAATCCAGGACCGAACCATACTGCTGGCCAGTAGATGGTATGAAGACATGGGCACTGGTGACAGTGTGGCCCCTGTCCTCTGTGCTCCCAGACCCCATGGCCCTGAGCCTCTGCCTCCAAGACCATCCAGAGAGTAACTATTGTAAGACCTTCTGGGGGATGGGGTAGCCAGCAAGCAGATGAGCACACTCAGGCGGGGCAGGATCCCCAAGGACAGGCTGTGCTCCACCATCGCCCGCTCACAGCTATACCTGGAGATACTGGCGTGTTGAGAGAGGAGGGAATAGACCATGGGAAGCTCCACAAGGTTCTAGAAATGACACTGACTGCTTCTTTCTTCAGTCCCTTGAGCCCATGCCAGCATTTCTGAGCATAAGGAATGGGGAAGCAGAAGAAACTAACCTGTACAGAGAGCTCGGACCTGGGTGAGGTGTCATTTTTATTTATTTGTTCATTCTATAAACATTAACAAACATCCCCTCATTCCTCAAGCGAGCTCTCACATTTCCTCCTTCATTGATTCCTACACTGGGAAGCCCCACTGTACCCAACACTGCACAGATGTCAAGGAGGCATGGGGGCACGAACACCGCATGAGGGGTCAGCAGTCCTGGGGCCGGCCCTAGCTCTGCCCTTCATTCCTAGCTGCGTGACCCATGCTTCCTCCTGCAGCCTTGGTCTCCTCATCTCTGAGGCTTCTGGAGAGTCCACCTTCAGTGTGCATGGCCCCTTTCAGATGCCACTTGTCATGACTTGTGGTCCCTGGCCTTGGGTGGACAGAAGCATCCTTGATGAGGGCAGCCAGGCCCACAAAAAGGCAGCAAGGAACTGGGGCAGCTGGCCAGCAGTGAGGGCTCCGCCTCCTGGGCCCAGCCAGAGGCTGGTGCTTTTCTCACCTCTCATCAGGTTTAGCCAGAGAGGGTAGGAGAGGGAGAGAGGAGTCAATTCCTGGGCACCTACCATGTGCCAGCCTGACCAAACATTTCCAAACATGGTATCCTGTCTAATTTCTAAGACAACACTCAGAGATAAAATGCCTTGTCTGAGATCACACAGCTAGCACAGGGAGGAGCTGCAGGAGGAGCACAGATCCGTTCGCCTTCAAAGAAAAACAGCAAGCCACCTCTTCTCTCTCCTTCTTCCTTGTCCCCTAGCATCTCCTCCCCACCCCTCCTCCCCACAGCGAAAATGTATTAGATAGGCCTGGAGAACCAATAGAACAACTATAGGTGGGAAGAAGGGACCCCACCCATTCGCCCACCCCTGCATTCTCCCAGGGAAGTCTTTCCATGGCGGGAGTTTGCTCACTCCCACAGGTCTGACCCATCCCCATGCTCCCATCCAACCTGCCTCAGTGACTAACTGCCCTTCTGCTGACAAAGTTGCCCTCGCTGGGCTCCACAGTGGAAACAAACCCAGGCTCCTTCCTCTTTAATCCTCACCCCCCTCCCCTTGCCCTGTCTCTCTCCAGGCCCTACGTCACACCACAAGATAACCCACGACACAGGTGAGTCACAACGAGGCAGCAGCCACCCAGATCTGCTGCCTGAAGAGACGTTGTCCTACTTGTCTGCACATGCCAGGGGGAGACGGGGCTGTAGAACTAGAGAACCCCGTTTTGATTTCCAGCTCAACCACTGATGATGCAACTGGTGCCCGTTGCTTTGCCTATCTGAGCAGCCTAAACTTCCTGATTTGTCAAGTGCAGGGCTATTTTGAAAACTAAAAGCCATAATGTCTGTTCAATGCTCAACACATAGTAGGTTCTTTACAAATCTTAGCTCTTCCCTTCAACTGTCTGAGACATACTAAAAGAACTGAGGGCTGGGGGCATTTGTTTATATTGCCTGGCCAAGAAAAATGATACAAAATTATTTTCCTTAACTTATTAGAGGAAAGATAAACAAATGCTTTTTAGAATTGATCTTGGTTTGCAATTTAGCCCTTAATTCTATACCATCTTGAATTGGTCCCTGAATATATCTGGCCCCTGCAACCAGAAGTTTCAAAATATATCTGGCCCCTGTAACCGGAAGTACAAAATCTTCTGCCCATCTGTCTACCCATTAATCCATCTACCCACCCACTCATTCATCCACCAATCCATCCTTCCTTCCTTCCTTCCTTCCATCCATCCATTCTCCCACCCATCCTTCTATTCTTCCACCTGTCCGTCCATCCATCCATCCATCCATCACCCATCCATCCATCCATCCATCCAATGGCATGTAGAACACCTACTATATGCCAGCTACAGGGAGGGCTCTAAAGAAAAAGGAGCTTCCACAGCTTCCCCAGTACTGTTGGCTCGGACCCACACTGCAGGCAGGCAGTAATGGCTTCCCACTGGTTAGATATGGAGCGAGAAAGAGGGCCGCCTCCCTTCCCAGAGCCTGGCTTGCTTGCCATTGCTTTTCTTCCGTTTCCCATGTGAGTCTCCTGGTGAGTGACTTTCATGTGAGTAATTATTCCTCAATGAGCAGAGTATTCCCTATGGGGGTAGAGGGTTTCACTAAAGTACACATCACTTTCGGGCACAAATATACATTCCACCCCCCCAACACACACCGAGTTTTAATGGTGAGTCCAGAGTGCCTGTGCACAAAGCACTGTGAGCGACCCGCAGCGGATTCCCATTACCTCCCTTTACTTCCTCTAGGCTAGTACAATGCTTTACACACAGGAAACGTTTCTCCCTCCATCGCGTCATCTTCATTTATTTTCAGCATCCCTCCCTGCCTAGGATTTCCAGTTTCTGCATTTGTTTAAGAGGCTGTGTGATAGATTAGTAAAGAGTGCAGTCTGTGAAGCCAGGCTCCTGGGTGGAATTCATCACTCCAACTGTGTGACCTTGAAGAAGTTGCTGAATATCTCTGTGCCTCAGTTTCATTATCTGTGAAATGGGGATCAGTAACAGAACCAATTTAATGGGGTGTTGTGAGGATTAAATGAGATCATGTAGTGTTTCTAATGGGGGCAGTACCACATCCCAATGGGACATTTTTAACTGTGAGTAGGTATCTGGGGGTGTTCCAATGACCAAAATGAGGCATGGGGAAGGGAGCCACTAACAACAGGGTGCAGGAACCAGAGGCGTTAAATCTTGTATTATGCCATATATCCTGCACAACCAAGAACTGCCCTTCCAAATGCCACTGTCCCCCTACTGAGGGACTCTGTATAAAAAGTGCTTCAATGGGGTCTGGCATGTGGTAGACGTCTGCCAGTGTGAGCTGTGACTTACTTATTGTCTCCTGCCTTGTCAGCTCCGTAAGAGCAGGAAAGGGGTTCGTTCGTCTTGTTCAGTGCGACCACATCTCCAGCACCTAGGACAGGGCCCCGCAGGACACAGGCACTGGGTGAATACACCAACGAATGGTGAATGGCATGCGGTCAGTGATTGGTGAGTGGCCGTTCGGTGAAAAACATCGAGTCCAATCATAGCTAGTGTTTGCTGAGCAGCTTCAAACCATAGAGTGGGAGAAGGTGGAAGAACAGCTGTCGATCTCTATAAGTCTAGTCCCACCTTTCTTTCAAGGCCTGAGCCTACTGGCGATGATCCTTGGGGGACGATCCTCATCGCTGACTTTCAGTGATGAATAGTGTCTGCTCTCTCTTCTCTCTCCACCAGAATGTGGGCAGCTGTGTCACAGGCCTCCTAGCTGGGGCTTCAACAATTTTCAGTAGTTTCTAGGACATCTGGTACCTACCATGGTGCTTGGCACATAACAATCCTCAATCAATATTTGTTCAATGAATGAATGAATGGCTAAGTCACAAAGAACTAAAGAGTTCCCCCAGCCTAGAGAATTCTAAGGACCATTCTGGTCCTAAATAGCATATTTGAGGTACCTATTGTTCCTACTCTAAATAAATAACTTGATGGACTGCCTGCTGGTCCCATGGTTTCTTTCTGAGGCTAATACAGTAAAAGAGGCCCAGATTATAAACCACTAACTGCATTTAGATAAAAATTATCTTCCATAAAAACAGAAGTAATAATGGTACCACATGCCTGGGCCTCCACTAATCACCTCTTGTCCATTATGCATTTACTTCTCATGCCAACTTTTCATCAACCCCATTTTCAGACCAGAAACCAGGGACTTCTCAAGGTGACATATCTGTTGAGAAAACAGGGCCTAGGACAGCGGCTCTGAAGTCCTCAATCTTTGTCCTCCACTTAGCTGAAGGCAGCAAGGGCAACGGGGCTTGCTCCCCTTCCCATTCCAACCTTCTGGTCACACTCCTCCTGCTAAGAAGGGTCTAAAGGACTTTGTATTATTTATGCCCATGAACATGGGGAACAAAAGCTTCTGTGCACAGAAACTATGCATGAAGGTCCCAATTGAGCTGTGGTGGCTCCTGACTCAGGGTACCCATTCCACAAGTGGTCTGGTGTGGGAGCCACATTCCATGGGGATAATGGTGCTTAGCTAAGCCGGTGTGGCCATGTCTGTAGCAGATGCTGTGGGTGCTCAGTCCTTCCCCACCTTGTCACTGCCTTGCATAACCTCCACAGCCAGCACTATGTCTCAGCCACTGGGCTCACTTTGCCTGTGTGCTCTGAGGGCTGGCAGTGCCTGGTAATGGGTGGGCCCCTACTCGGAGGCCAGCTCCTAATTAATGGCTGACAGACGTGGGATAAAATACCCTGGCTCCTTCAGAACCAGACTAGGGAATGAGAAAGTAGGGCAGGGCCAGCATGTAACCTTGGGTAATGGCATAACTCTCAGACCAGGGGAGCCATGGGCCAGGGCATGTGCTAAAAACGCTCATCATTCCCTCAACCCTACCAAGTGGGCACTAAGTATGACCCCCATTTCACAGGTGAAGAAACTGAGGGCTGCAACAGGATGTGACCTCGGATCTGTCTGAGTTAAAGGCCCAACACTTGCCATGGAAGAAGGGAAAAGAAGGGAAGGGAAGAGAAGGGAAGGGAAGGGAAGGGAAGGGAAGGGAAGGGAAAAGAAAGGAAGGGAAGGGGAGGGGAGAAGGGAAGGGGGTAAAATAACAAGCTACACTGTGATGTTCTGATCTCAGGCTTAGGAAAAGGAGGGGAGAAGATAAAATGATGTGGAAGCTTGTCTATAGCTCTTGAGCTGCCACCCCTGCTCATGAGAACCAGGACCAAAGATGGGGAGAGGACTCTGGTCCAGGAAGACATTGATCCTGAGAACACCCTGGGCCAGTCACCCCAGACATGGTCCTGCCAGCTTTTACCACTCACTCACATTGGTATCAGTTACCCAGGACCTAGCCTGGCCGCTGCCCACCTCCAAGGCTACTAACAACTCCCACCCACATTTCTGGCAAGGTGAGGAGGGAAGGAGAAAGAATTACAAAAATAGTTCATATTGTGAATATTTCAGAATGTATAAAAAGAAGATGAAAATGACTTATAATCCCACCCCAGAGATCTCCACTGTTCACACAGGTACCCTTCCCGGTAGACCATTGTCTATGCACATATGCAGTTTGGTTTTATTTTTTATGTCTATTATATGTGCTATATTTTTCATTTGTTGATACAGTATCAGTGCCCTTTCAAGTTATTGAATATCCACCTACGTCACCACATTTAATAGCTGCACAGAATTGTGTTGTATAGATTGATCACATTTTATAAAAATCATCCCTTACTAATAGATTATTGCTAGGTATACAGTAGACAATGCTAGAATGAACATCTTTAAGGAAATGTCTTTCTGGAGCCAATGAAGAATAAGGATCAAAAGTCTTATAAGTTGCCATTTCCTTTGACCCAGTGATTCCACTCAGCAGCATTGCTCATCTTAAGGAAGTAAACAAAACAAGGCCACTGGCCTGGAGGACCCGGGGGACTCAGAGAATTGGGCATGTTGTCAATTGGGACCCAGGCAGCAATGGAAAGATATTCCATTCTAGAGGTTGGAGCCAGGGAAGAGACCTCGCTTCTTTGTAAATATTTGTCTTTTGTCCTAAGTGCCTGACACAGAGTTGGCATTTAACAAATGTCGAATGAAGGGCGACATTGGTGTCAAATGCAAGACGGGAGCCTAGGTAGAAGTCAGAGCCTTTGTAAAGGCTGGCTTGAGGCTAAGACTCCAGCATACTGGTCTTAGGTTCCTCTGGGGGAGGCCAAGGGGCCCTCACTTACAAACAGAGAAAATGAAGGGGCCAGGCAGGTGACCAGAAGCCCTGGTTCTGTGGAAAAATGACACACCCAAACTGGATGTCACCCTGATTTGTCTCTGATTGTGGAGAAGCCATTCCCCTTCTCTCTGCCCCATGGCCTTCTACTGTTGAATAGGAAAATTGTGGTACACCCACCATAAAAAGCAATCAGGACCTGGAGATCATCTTGCTAAGTGAAATAAGCCAGACAGAAAAAACAAAGAACTGTATGACTTCACTCATATGCGGAATATAAAACTGAAAGCAAAGAAAAAAAGAAATGAACAAACAAATAACCCATGGACACAATTAATAGTTTAATGTGTATTTGGGGATGAGTGGGTTAGGGAGGGGAGAAAGGGGCGGGGGTGGGGGAAGAAGCTGAATATAAGGTGATGGAAAGAGAAGTCACATTAGGTGGTGAACTTATTATAAAACAAGTTGACAACACACTGTAGAGTTGTATGCCTGAGACCTATGTAATCCTTGCTAACAGATGTCACCCCAATAAGTCTAACAATAAAAATGAATTTAAAAAAACACACAAAAAAACAAAACAAAACAAAACAAAAAAGCAATCAGAGAGGTAAGATTCGAGCATAGACTTTATAGTAGCATCATCATCACTGTGTCAGCAACAATAAGAAGGGCAGTTAACATTTATTGAGCATTTGTTACCTGCCAGCCACCATCATATGTGCTTTAGTTATGTGCATCTTCAGCTAACTCTATAGCATTCATGCTATCACAATCACCATCATAGGAGGAAGGCTCGAGGATGAGTGGTCACGCAGCTGGCCCCAAATCTGGCCCAATCCATTGCTGGAGTCCTTTTGAGCCAGGGCTATTCATCTGTATCTCACATCCCCTCTGCCACCTAGTCCTTTGGGTTGCTTATTTCACCTCTTTGAGACTTGATTTTCCTTATCTGTAAAATGGAGGTGCTGACTACTGAGGAATCTCCGTGGGCTGATGTGCATGGGAGCATCTAGCACCCTGCATAGTGGGGTTCTCTTGCCAGGGAACCTGCGACAGGGGCGATAAGTGAAGGCTGCCTGCTTTTAGCAAAACCTGCTGTGCATGCAAAGGCCATGTGCCCCCAGTCAGCACATACTCGCCCTACTCCTCGCCACTCAGCTCAGAGACAGAATGAGAGCTCTCTACTTTCAGTCACAACAGGGGCTCCTTACAACCTGGGCAGTGAATGTCATCAACTGGAAGGTGTGGGTAAACGTTTGAAATGCACAACTTCCCACTTGACACTCCCAGTTGGGGTCAGTCACCCGCTGGCATTATGGTTGGCCATTCACCCAAACCCTTTCTGGGCCCCTCTCCCTTCCCCCTGAGTGGGTCTCAGCAAAGGCACGAGGCATGAAAAGAATTCCTGACCCAAGGGTTTATTCTGGGCTGCAGGGGCTCTCTGAACACCCCAAAACCTTGTGACATTGTGTGTGTGTGTGTGTGTGTGTGTGTGTGTGTGTGCACATGCCCATGTATGAGAGACAGAGAGGGAGCGAGAGAGAGAGAGAGACAAAGAGAGAGACAGAGATAGAGACAGAGAGAAGATGAATGAAAATAATCCTGTGGAGAGGGCCTGTAGCAGTCAACACAATCTCACTGGGGGTCCTTCATCGCTAAGAAAGTGTGTAGAAATGCATCATCGAGGTGGTTTCCCCGGGGAATGCCATTACTGCAGTCAGCGGCATGCTCTCCGGGACGGAATGGCCCTTGTGTGGAACGGAGCTCACCTTTGCCCACACAGCCCTAACTCACTTTGCATTCGTTAGCTACGTGACCTTGGACAAGGCAGCTCGTCTCTCTGGCTCCTGTTCCCCCGTCTGCAAAACAAAGAACTTGGCCTTGTGAGTGGTTTTCAGCCTGTGCCATATGGAGCTCCACCAGGTGTGGGGAGGAGTGGTGGCCTGGGGAGGTGGGGAGGGAAGGACCCCGCGGGCCACTTCTGTCCAACCAGAACAGCTCTGGCTCTCATAGAACATGCATGAGATGTCATGCAAATAAACGGCTCTGAGGTATGAGTATAAAGCCAAAAGTAAAACAAAGCCCTGGGATAGGTGACCCCTCAAGTCCTTCTGCCTTGGAGTCTGGGCTCTGACCGGGTCAAGGTGTTCTGGTTCTTGTTTCATCCTTAGAGGTGGCCCAGCCTCCTGGTTCAGAGCCAGCTGACTGGGTAGATGCTGACCTGACTACCACTTTCTAAGTGCCATGATCTTAAGCAAGCTGCCTAAACACGATGGCCTGTTTCCTCTATAAAATGTGCATACCCTCCTCCTAGGGTTGTGGTGATGATTAAACAAATTAATAAATTGAAAACCCCTCCCCAGACACATAGCCAGTGCTTCGGAGTGTCAGCAGCTATTTTCTGTCCTAGATTCTAGCACAAGAGCTCAAACCTGGAAGCGAATCAATGAACAGCAGTTGAATAAATGAGGGAGCGAAGGAATGAATTTCCAGGATCTGAAGTTCCGTGAATTGAGTCAAGTGAGCACCACTCAAAGCATCAGGCTAGTGCTTCGGAAGCTTAAACATGTACCAAGTCACCTGGGAACCTTATTAAAATGCTGGGCTGGGGTGGGGCTGGGCCTCGGCATTTCCAAGTTCCCAGCTGGGGCCGATGCTTCTGGGCTGCAGACCAAGCTTTGAGTAACACGGCCTTGGTCCACCCCTGGTCATGCTCTTGTGCATGTCGGCTTTCCCCCTGCAGTGAGCAAACTGCTCAGGATGCTAGGACATATCCATAGACTGGATGCTGTTTGTAAGCCAGTAGACTACCAAGCCCAGAGCTCCCTTGTGCTGGGTTCTCAGGAACTGATACGGCAGTCAGTGTGAAACCCCGAGCTTCTGTCTGGACCCTGCCTCATGATGATGTTGGGCAAGTCCCTCAGCCTCTCTGGGGCTCAGTATCTTCATTTGTAAAGTGACATCAGCAACACCTCCATGCCCAGCTCTCAGAACAGCTATGAGGGTGAAAAATGATAACAGTGAGACCATCCAGGGGCGAGGGGCCATGCTAAACTGGTAGGCTTCATTTCCAAGTTCTCCCCTTCACCCCTTGAAGTCTTCCTCGGAGGGAAACTGACAAGCATTGCTGTTTGCATAATGGCATGTAAGGGGACAGGAGAGGAAGCAAAGCTGCTAAATTTAGCAGGTGCTGACGCCCCCTCACCCGAGGCTCGGCCCACGCATCTCACCATGAGTAGGTGCCTTTCTATATTTAACTTCTGCCTGCACCTCCCACTTGAGCTCTGACACTGAAAACCCCGGGAGGATGTGGTGAGGAGGGAAGGGAAGTTCACAAAATGTGATCGGGGGCTGACATCACATGAGGCACCATCTGCACCTTCAGGTGCGTGTTCTTTCTGGAAGAAACTGGAAAGTTCTTCAGCTTCTCCCCTTTCTTCCTTTTAGAGCATAAGACTCTCTCTGTCGAAGTGCAGCCAGAGACCACACTGCCCTTCAGAAGCACAGCACTGAGGAGGGGTAAGGAACTGGGAAATCCAGCAGAAGTCACACGAGCCAGGAGGGTCTCTAGTGCCCTCCATGTGCCAGGTGCAGTGCAAGGCCCATTCACACAGGTGACCTAGTTTAATCCACACAACAGCATCACCCGGTCGGTATCCTATGAAGGCAACAGGTGGGCAAGCAGAGGCCCAAAGCAATGAAGGCAGGTGTCCGAAGCCTGTGATGGGTGGAGAATACAGCCAATTTCCAAGTCTATGCTCTGAGTCCATGCCACACTCATCTTCTCTCTCAGCCTCCCCTACAGGAGGCTGTCGGGGTCGGGGCGAGGGGGAGGGTGCGGAGTCAGGGGTTCAAGTCTCACCTATCTCATCACTCAAGGGTGTGACCTTGAGTTAGTTGCTTCCCTTCTCAGGTCTCAATTTTCTCACCTGTGAAACAAGCCCCCTGGGCTGGTGTTTTGTTTCATTTCTGAATGTCCTCTTGATGGCATCAGAATCTGAAGGTCAAGGGAAGTAAGAATGAATCCTGGGCTAGTTCTCCAACTTTCAAACCACAGGTGACCTGTGTCCTTTGCTTATCTGTTGATCAGTACACACAATTCTGATGTGATCACCAGTGTGGGTCACTCAGTCACTCCTCATTCTTCCAGGGGACTTTCATTGAAGGCCACTCTGGTGGGCACTCAATAGGCACTGGAGGGACTGAGATAAGCCGTGGTCCCTGTACCAAAGTCCTCCAAATGGGGGAGAAAGACCTGGGAAAAGATGGCGTAGCCCTACCCTGTGGTCACTGCAGTGATGGAGCTCCTGTGGGCACAGAGGCTGGTGCCTAACCCAACCTGAAGGGGTTGGGGGAAAGAACCAGCAGGAAAAAGGCAAATGAAGTATCAAAACTCTAGGCCAGCAGTTCTCAAAGTGTGGTTCCTGGACCTGCAGCATCAGCACCCTCTGGAAATTTGGTAAAAATGCAAATTCTTGGGTCCTACCCCAGACCCACTGAGTCAGCAGTCTATCTAGGCGAATCGGAGGCCCTCTCAGTGTGAGAACCACCGTAGGGCAGGTCATTGGAAGACAAGACTGCAAACTGTCAGGTCTCTAGGTTCTAGTCAGAGCTGGGCTGGGAAAAGTTGCCATTCAGGAAAGTGGTCTAAAAAATATGCCTTCTTTTCTCTCTACTGGACAACCCGAGTGCCTCCTTTTACAAGGTGTCAGACTCCTAGAAACCCCCACGTCTGGACACCTTGTCACGCCTCCTTTGGTTACAGCCCTGGGCTCTGCCCTTGGCTGTCTTCGACACAGCCCTGTTTGCCTTGGCTGTTATATTATATTACAAGAAATATCCACAGGAAGAACAGCTCTGAAGTGCTATAAAATGGTTGTTTTGATCCAGTTACACAAAGTTCATTCAATAAAACTCAGGATATAGTGGCAAGTAACAACTTAGTGAAGACTTTCTAAAACTGACAACACTCAGTGCTGGTGAAAGTGTCGGGGAAAAGACACACTCCCACGTTTCTGATAAGCATGGCAACTGATACCGCCTTTCTGGAGAAATAATGGTCAAAAGTTTTTAATAGTGTATTATACCTCCTCCTGACCCAGCGATTCAAATTTAGAAATTAATCCTAAGGAAATAATCATGACTATGAATGAGCATTTCACTTGAAGGATATTCATGTGAGCATTGTTTATTATAAAACCTGAAAACAACCTAAATGTTTAAAATAAAAGGACGATTTCTTTCTAGGTGCCATCATTCATTCATCAGATACTTTTTGAGTAGTCGCTATATACCAGGCGGTGTCTTAGGTGCTAATGGTATATAGCAGTAGGTGCTTAAGTGAACAGAGTCTCTGTCCTTCTGGGAGGGAAGACGAACAGCAAATAAGCAGTAAAATACACACAGTGTGTCATTTGGTAATAGGTGCTATGAGGAAGCAGAGCAAAGAAGGGGGGCTGGAGTGAGAGTTCCAATTTGGAACAGGGAGTATGTGGATAGCTGGGGATCCCCCGCAGGCAGAGGGAATGGTCATTCAGACAAATGGAAATAGCAAAAGAGACCAAGATCTCACGGCATTCTGGGTGTGTCTGAGGAAGAGCAGGGATGCCTTGGCAGCTAAAGCAGAGTGCCTAAGCAAGGACTGTGGGGACATGGGTATAATGACCATGGAGGCCATCCAGCAACTTTGGCTTTTACCCTGGGTGAGGATAGAATGTACTGAGCATAGGAGACACTCTGACTTGTGTTTTAGATACAGCCCTCTGGCTTTTGGCTTGAGAACAAATCCTAGGGGACAAGTGTATTAGTCGGAATGCTGTTAGGAGAGCCTTGCAACAACCTATCCATGCTAGCGATGGCGGCATGCAAACCAGGGTCGTGACAATGGAGGTAAGGTGCAGTGAGGTTCTGAATGTGTTCTGAAGTAAATTTGGGGATTTTCCGCAGAGGGATGGCTGCCTGGGGGTGAGCACATGTGACTGCCTAAACACATGACCTCATCTCTAGAAGCTAGAAAAGCGAGCTTTTCTAGGGTCACTCGGTCACCCTAGAAGAAAAGGAGTCACCCAGGGATGCCATGCAAACCTTTCTGTTCTCTCTGTTGGACATTCCTGAAACTTTAAATGTGAAGCTTCATGTCACAGGGGTCCCAACATTTTATACTTGAGATCTGAGAGTCCTGCCTACCAGCCTAGATTCAAAGGCAACCAAAGAAATGCAATTTAAAGTAAGAATGTGATACAATTTTTCAGTTATCAGATAGGCAAAGATTTAAAGAGAACAATAACAGCCCGCATTGGTACGGGTGTGCGGAAACGTGCCCCTAAGCTGCCAGCGGAAGTCAAACTTAGTAACTCCTTTTGGGGGCTCTTCAGTATATGTTATCAAAGCCCTTTCAAAAGTACATGCCAAAGGAGCTAAAACAGCTAAAACAGTTTTGAAAAAGAAAAATAAGGTGAGAGGAATCATTCGACCTGATTTTAAGGCTTATGTAATCAGAGTAATCAAGACTGTGTGCTATCAGCATAGTAGATCACTGGAATAGAAGCACGAACCCAGAAAGAATTCCATGAAGGACAGGCCCATGATGAAAGTGCAATGCAATAAAAAAAGGATACTCTTTTCAACAAGCGTTGGCTATCCATAGACAAAAACAACAGAACTCAATGCAAAGCATATACTTCATACAAAATTTAACCCAAAATAGGTCATGGATTTTAAACATAAAGTGTAAAATTATAAAGCTTTTAGAAATAACATAGGAGAGAATCTTGCGGACCTAGAGCTCAGTGAAGAGTTCCTAGACATAATATCAAAGGCACAATCCATAAAAGAACAAAAAATCAATAAATTGGACCTCATCAAAATAGAAAACTTTTGCTCAGCTAAAGATCTTAGAAAGGGGACAAAAACACAAGTTCCAGACTGAGAGAAAATATTTGCAAACCACATATCTGATAAAGGCCTAGTATCTAGAATATATAAAGAACACTTAAAACCCAACAGTAAAAACTAAATAAATAAACTATCCAGTTTTAAAAAAACAGGCAAAAGACATTAACAAACATTTCACCAAAGAGGATATACAGAAGGCAAACAAACACTTGAAAAGATATTCAATATCATCAGCAATTAGCCAAAAGCAAATTAAAATCACAACGAAATATCAATATATCGCTATTAAAACAGCTCAAATTTTTAAAAATACTGAAAATACCAAATGCTGATGAGGATACAGAGACATTGGTCTCTCATGCGTCGTTGGTGGGAATGTAAAAGGCACAGCCACTCTGCAAAACAATGTGGCAGTTTCTTTAAAACTACATGTGCACTCAGCATAGGATCCAACAGCAGTACTCCGGGACATATATCTCAGAGAAATGCAAACTTTTGCCCGCATAACCTGTACACAAATATTCATAGCAGCCCTATTTGTAAACAGTGACCACCTGCCCTTCAGTGGGTGAATAGTTAGACAAACTGTGGGACTTCCATACCACGGAACACTACTCAGCAATGAAAAGGGAGAGGCCATGGATGTACACACAACTTGGATGGATCTCAAGGGTAATATGCTGAGACAAAAAACAAACAAACAACCCCATTCACAAAAGGTCGTATAATGTATGATTTGATTTACATAACATTCTTGAAATGACTGAATTACAGAGATGGAGAACAAATTAGTGATTGCCAGCAGCTGGGAATGCCTGAGGGAGAAGGGTGGGTATGACTATAAAGGTTAGCATGAAAAAGATCTTTGGGGTGATGGCATAGTTCTGTATTGATTTGGGTGGTGCTATATGAATCTATACGTGATAATAAAAACAGAACTTCGAGGGGGGACCCAAAATTACAGAATTTATTTATTAAAAAATTGTGTCTTTAGTCCTACGTGTTAAACTTCAGCCACCTTCAAAGTACACCCATTGAGATGCTTTTTGCACTGCTCAAAACAGTTTTTGGACTCATTGATTCTGATGCCTTTTCATGCGTTTGCCGTTTTTTTTGTTTCGTCTCTTCCACATTGGCAAAACATTTCCCTTTTGAGGATTTTTTTCATCTGGGGGAAACAAAAAGTCACTTGGGGTGAAACTGGGTGAATGGGAGGGTGGGGCGTGGGGGTCACGCTGCTTTTGGTCAAAAACTGCCGAACACTCAGTGTGGTGTAAACAGGTGCACTGTCATGCTGCACGTTGTTCGTGTAGATCACCAAACACCTTGAAAGAGTCCAAAAGAAATTCACTGAAGCCAAACACAGCCTCTCACAGCAACGCCAGCTGGTACCCTGATGCAGAGGGTTCCCAGAACACTCACCTAGCGGGGAAGCCTATACTACAAGGGGCCCCCTCTCCAGAAGATAATTCCGGGTTTTGGGGGTCCTCCTCATATATGCACACATTGGTAACTGTGTCAGTTCCTGGCTTTGATACCGACGCAGCCATTGGGGGAAACTGGGTGAAAGGTATGTGGGACCTCTCTGTGCTGTCTTTGCAACTTGTGATCATATTTCAAAATAAAAAGGCTTAAAAAAAAAACTACCTTAAGAACAGAAAAAGAAGTACAGAGCTTTTGACCTCAAAATTCCACTTTTACAAGTGCATTATCAAAAAAATCACTAGATAAAGATGATCATCTCAAACTTGTTAATTATAGTGAAAAATTAGACCAAACCACTTCATGCCATAATTGGTTAAATAAATTATTATAAATATACCAAATGGAATAGTAGGCGATCATTAAAATGATAATGTGGATCTACATTCATGGATATGGAAAGATGCTCATAATATACCATTAAAGGAAAAAAAGATTGCTTAAAGAGCTTGTAGTTCTTTTTTTTTTTAAGTTTATGCAAATGTATGGACTGCAAGCTCCGAAAGAGCAGGTTTTCACT
The DNA here is from genome assembly GCA_004026885.1 of Lyroderma lyra. Taxonomy (NCBI): domain Eukaryota; kingdom Metazoa; phylum Chordata; class Mammalia; order Chiroptera; family Megadermatidae; genus Lyroderma; species Lyroderma lyra. The sequence continues at coordinate 19,043 of PVJL010003223.1, forward strand.
GGTGTCATTTCTTCCAGATTTCTAGCTCCCAGTACAGTACCAGACATGGAGTAGGCACTCAATACGTATCTGCTGAAGAGACACATCACACACACACATCTGCATAGGAAAAAGCCTAGAAAGTTACCTAACACAATATTAACAATGGCTACTCAGCGTGGAGGGGTTTAGGTTAGTTAATTACATCCCCTTCAGTTTCTCGGTATTTTCTACTCTAGTTATAATCATGTATGGTTCATGGAATATGTTTTTAGAAAATAAACAATCATGGGGTGTACAACATTCTGCGGAGCCTGAACTGGACAAATCTGGGATTCAGACAGTTGGGTCACACCCGACCCAGGCTGCCTGCGCCCAGAATGGACATATTTTCTGGGGCCCTGGGGTCATCCCCACAGGCTGAAATTCCAGGACTTTGGTCTGAGGGACACTGTTTTAAAGTGAGAGCCCTCATAAGAGATTAGACAACAGTGTGGACCCCTACGAGCCAGGGAGTTGAGGGAATGACTGTTCAGTGCAGCAGAGGGGCCGGGTACAGGGTCCACGGGGGACGGGTGAGAAAAGGTCAACCTGGGTGCACGTCTTCTCTAGAGACAGGCTGAGGGTGGGGGCAGGATGGAAACCTGCAAACACATCTCCCTACCAGGCTCTTTCTCACGCATGGCCTGCGACTCTTCAGTGGGCCAGGGCCGTGGTTTCCATCCAAGACGTGTCTGGAGACAGGCTACAGCACAATTCCCAGGAAGCTTCGTAAGCTACAGGCTCCCAGCCTCAGCCTGCTGAACCCGATCCCTGCAGATGAGGCCTGGGAATCAGTCATTTTACAACATTTTCTGAGTGATTGTGATGCACAATGGAGTTGGGGAGACTGCAGGCTGGGGGCCAAAACCCAAAACCGTAACACGCTGGAGAGAGAAAGATGTGTAGTTGTTATGCCATTTGTGATGACGTGACATGGGACCTAACAATATTGATTTGTAAGAAGCCTTTTCTCTTAAAAGTGCAGGGAATTTTAAGGACATTTCTAGCTCTTAGACACCTCTCCTTTCAGAGAACAGGGGTACTGTCTTCATTGCCGCCCCTGGGCATACTGCAACCCTCTGCCTTTTCAGAAAGAAGGCCCTGATGAGTCCCAAGCACCCTCTCACTCTCTTTATTTACTGTAGTAAAAAAAAAACCCACATAACATGAAATTTTTAACCATTTTAAAGTGTACAATTCACTGGCATTGAGTAAACCAAGGCATTAGGCAACCATCACTACTATCTAGTTCTAGAACTTTTTCATCACCCCAGATGGAAACCCTGTAGTCATTAGCAATCACTCTCTATGTCCCTACAGCCCATGGCAACCACCAATATGCTTTCTGTCTCTGCAGACTTACCAATTTTGGATATTTCATATAAATGGAATCATACAGTCTGTGACCTTTTGTGACTGGCTCCTTTCACTTAGCACAATCTTTTCAAGGTTCATCCATGTGGTAGGATGTGTCAGAATTTCATCTTTTTATGGCTGAGTAATATTCCATTGTATGACTATGCCACATTTTCTTTATCTGCTCATCTGCTGGTGGACATGTGCATTGTTTCCACCTTTTGGCTATTGTGGGTAATGTTACTATGAACGTGCCTGTACAGGTTTTTGTCCAAACACCCATTTTCTAATCGTCATGGTATATACCTAGGGCAGAGATTGCTAGATCACAGGTCACTGTGTTTAACTTCTTCGGGAGCATCCAAACTGTGTTCCACTCTCACTCTGTGAGGTACCTGGCACTGTAGCCTCTGCCCTGGCATCTGGGGAGACTGTGGCAGAGTAAAAAGATCTGGGGGGCTGAGAGACCTGGGTGTAGGTCAGACTGTGACCCCTTAAGAGCTCTGAGACCTTGCGCTGGACATTCACTTCTTTGTTCCTTTGTTGCCCTCTGTGAGATCTCAAAGGGTGGAAGACCAAATCAGTTATTAGGTGACATTACCTGTCCTATCACAGCGATTATAAATCCCCGGGCAATTACTTAACCTCTCGGAGCCTCAGTCTCATCATCTATAAAACAGGGTGAATTAGAGTGCTTGCCACATAGGACTACTCTATTAAATTAGTCAATTCGTGCAAAGCCACATCATTGTAGCCTGCCACTCTGCCACTGCGGTGAAGGAGGAGAAGGGCAGGCAGGTCACAGGGACACTTGGAAAGAACATCACTGATGAAGGGGTCCTAGCAGAGAGAGGTTCCACCTGGTTTTTCTAGCGTGCATGTGTGTGTGTACAAGCATGTGTGAGCACATGAATGATGTGCTTGTGCATGTATGTATGTGTGTGCACGTGCCTGTGTGCATGTGTATGTTGGGGGCTGGGGTGTTAGTGGAATCTGCCTCTCCCTCCCAGGGCCCAATCACCTCAATTCTGCAGGAGCAGCTGGGTCCGGGCGGCTGGGTCTGCAGGCCTGCAGGGTCGTGTCAGAGGGCCTGGGAGCGTGAACATTAACAGAAACCAGAGGCGAAGTTCGAGGAGCGTTCACACATCAATAGTGTCACGGTCACCTTGGGCACCTTCCCCGGGCTTTAGTTTCCTATCCATCAAATACTATGGGAGTCAGGGACTCCCTCTTTCACATTGCATTAGCATCTCTGTGATGAGCTGTCACTGCTGGTTGAGATGCACACTCAAGGGGACACACTGCTGACAGCCTGCCCCACTCCCCTGAGGCCTCTGTTCCCTGAGAACATGGCCTGGAATCCTGGGGGTGGCCCCATACCCATCTGCTCTTCTCCTGCTGCCCACAGGTCCCCTGAATCTTTCCCCAACTGCCATGCTTGGTCTGGTTTGCAGTATCCTTTTCTGGACCGAGTGAGCCGGAGCAGCCATGCAGGGAGCACTCCTCCTCTCCCAGACCTGCTCGGCCCTCCTGCCTACTTCCATTCCCAGCTGGGTGCTCCCACCCCCCACGAACAGCCCCACTTCTTGTCACCCACGGCCTGAGCACCTATCACTCATTAGACCAGTGGTCTCCAAAATGCAGTGCGCATGATTGTTCCTTGGGCACAGGAAGAAAATACCAGGGCTTCCACTTTGATATTTATCACATCCTTCTGTAAGTTCCTATTTTTTGTGTGTTCTAGCATGTACAAAATATTAGTACAGTAGTCCAATTTATATATAAGTAAAGTATACAAATATACAAGTTGGAGTGGTTCTCAAAAATACTTTTGCTAGAGGAGTCAATCAATTTTTGACTGACTTATACAATCAATGAAGTTCAGCAATCCCTGTAGGGGAGGTAAGATACCTACAATAATAACTATAATTTGGTACTTGGTGAAGTTTAAATATTGTGGAAGTTGAGGTAGGATAGGATCCCTACCAATGGAAGGCAGAAGGAGAATCAGGGAAGGCTTCCTAGAAGGGGTGGCTTTGGGGCTCAGTGTTGAAGAGCAGGATGAGGCCCGTGGCCATGGGGAGGAAGGGTCCCCCAGCAGAGGACACTGCAGAAGCAGAGTGAGTGCTGGACCCAGGGCCTCAGTGTCCAGTTTACATATGGGAAAAGCAGTAGGCAATGAGATGGGAGAGGTGGGCTGGAGACAGGTGACAGGGAAGGAGCTTTGAACCCATATGGGAGGTTCAGGGAATGTGCACAATACAGGAAACCAAGGGGGAGCCTTGGCTTCTGAGGAGGTTAGAGTTGGAGCACAACTAGGCTTTGGGAATTTGAATGTGGGAGGTGAGTATAATAAGATGGTTGGGGGAGACCAGATAACCACTTGGAAGATGGAAGGCGATCATCATACCCACCCTAGAGGGTCCAAACAAAATCAGACGGCAGGAGAAAGGAAAGGAAGAGGCAGGTGTGGGAAATACCAGAGAAACTCACTCAACTGAACTCCGTAATGGATAGGACAAGGTCGGGTACACAGAGGACAGGAAGGGCCAGCAATGACTCAGTCTTCAATGCTGAGTAAAACCCGAGGAAGAACACAGGTAGAGCCCCTGAAAGGAAATTCAGGCAGGTAAGTACTGTACTGCCTCCATGTCTAGAGTTACCATTCCAAGGTTAGAGGGTCTGGGTTGCTGGTTTGGTGGTTTGTATACAAAAGATAAATTCTCCAAAAGCTCAAGCTTTTGGTCTGAACCTTTTTGTTGGAAATACCATATTTGCCATGTATAATGCACACTTTTTGGCCCAAAATTGTGAGGGGGAAAATAAGGATGTGCATTATACATGGGTAGTACTAATTCCATATTTATACAAATGTTTTTAATTCTTTTATTTATGCTTATGAGTTAAAAGTGTTATGTAAAATTTCTTGTACCATAATATATTTTTAAAAAATGGTAGAATCCTTTATAATACCAAAACCAAGAACCCAAATATAAACAAATAAAAATTTGAATTAAAAAAGTAAAATAAAAGATTTCCTTTTCCCTGAAAGTTTGGGCCTAAAACATGGGTGCACATCACACACAGGAGTGCAGTATACGTGGCAAAACATGGTAGGTCTTCATATCCATCGTACAAATACCTTTGTTTGCCTCCTATGGGAAGGACATCATACCAGGCACTGGAGACAGAAAGAGGAACAAGGAATTCAATCCCTGTCCTCAGGGGTCAGCAGTCCAGTGGGGAGACAACCACATGGAGTTTTGACCATTCGTCAACCTCTAACAGGAAGCCAGAAGAGGCTGCAAAGAGTTGACATTTTATACATGTCCCTGGCTCAGTAGAGGACTCATGTTCTCAAAGCAATCTCAGTGTTTCCTCATGACTCAAGGTCATCATAATGATCAGTTTTTAGGCCATCATCATAGGCGTGGGTGGCATGGGACAGTGGCTAAATTGGCATGGGTGCTGGGTGCCCATGAACCTGTATTTTCAGAGAAACTATGGCCTTAATTGTGTCACCCTCTGCCAAGCAAGCCAACCTCAGAGTGTGCGGCATCGTGGCTTTGAGATTTTGCAACCCCTTTCACTCTTTCCTCTCATGCTTCTTGGATAACCCTTTGTTTATTTCTGGAATTAGGGAGCTCCCAGAAATTTGTGGGGAGGAGGGTTCCAGCCTTGTGAGTGCTAGAAAAGCATGACTGAACAGTTTGGCTTATTTCAATAAATTGATTTTTTCCCTCTCTGGCTCCACTAGCTTTGTTCCTTTTTCATCCTTCTAACCCCCACGCCCCACCCCCAGCTATTTAGAAACACTTCTTCCCTGTCTACAACATTGTTCCTTTCTCACTCTTGAGTTCTGCTCTAAGGTCTCCCCAGAGAGGGAGGTTCCCATAATCTAATCCTGGGCTCTTCTCATATTGCTTAACCCTGATGTGTCCTGCAACTCAGCCCAGTGAAAATGGCACAAGGTTTTGAGTCAGCCAGATGTCAATCAATATCCAACTCCTTTACCTATTAGCTAAGTATCTTAGGGCAAGTCTCTGAGCCTCACTCTTAGCAAGAGTACATGTCACCACCATGATCTTTGTTTGGAAGTTAACATTTAGTGTTAATTAATTTTGTCATTTGAGTCTCCAATACTCCGTTGAAAATTTTATGGCAAGAAGCAAACTGAAATTGGACTTTGAGCTCAAGACCTCAGCAAAGCTCTTCCTGACCACCTTACAGACAATGACAACCCTAAATTTTCCCAGGCCCCTTCTCTACCTTCCTCATGGTGCTTGGCCACATATGGCAGGCTGTACATCAGACTTATTTTCTTCTGTATGTTGTCTGTCTCTCTCCCTCGAATGTAAGCTCTTTGAGGGCAGAGAGTTAGTTCCTGTCTGGTTCCCTGTTGTATCCTCAGCACCTTGGACAGTTCCTTGTGCATAACAGACATTCAGTAAATTTATCAAAGACAGAATAAATGAATGAGTGTTATGAGAATGTTTGAAAGTTTATGAGATAATGACTGTAGAATGCCTGGTACAATGCCTAGCATACAGTAGGTGCTCAATAGTGCCAGCCCCCTCCCTCTTCTCATCCCATTGTCTCTCCCCATGTTTGGCTAACGTCTTTATGTTACAGCATCTCCTTTGGGGGAGTATGCTTGCCTGGGTAGTGCCTGCTCCTTCTTTCTTCCCATGTGTCCCTCTGAGTCTGCCCTTATCCATTCTGGCTGAGACACACCTCCTAGACTGGTGAGAGTTTGGTCCTGCCTGGACAGCCTCTGCCTTGCCTCCCTACCACAGCTTCCTGTGATGGGCCCCTCCGCCAGGTACAGCTGGACCCAAGTCCTGAACAATCCTGCCAAAAGCAGGCATGGTCTGTACTCACTGCCTACAGCCCCACCGGAAAAATATTCATTGTCCGAAGACCAGCATATGGCAGGACTAGAGTTTGTGCATTGGTTCTCAAGCAGGGGACAATTTTGCCTCACCCACTAATCCACTAGGAGACATTTGGCAATGTCTGCAAACATTTTTGGTTTTCATAGCGGTGCCCCCAAACAGCCCCACAATTTGAAAGCCTCCTCAAAATTATTCTGTCCAATGAACACTCTGCACCTATGCACCTACTAGGCTCGACTATGGCTGCAGCTTTTGTGGCTCGCTAAGAACCCAGACTTGGTCCCACTTAGCCCTAGATCCCATCTGTTCTGCACCATCTGATCCTCTGAGGTTCACACTGGCTCTCACTCAAGCCCCTGGAGCCCTGCTCTTTCTATCTGATACCCACATCTCATCAGGGTATTCTCCAGTTTCCAACTCCAACTTACGCTCCTCCCTCCAGACTCGATTGTCTTCAGGATTTTATGCTCAGTTTCATGAAGTTCTACTGAGCCTTCACTAGGGAGGAAGCTCTGTGCTAAGTGTTGAAGACAGCACATAAACAACACAGACACAGCCCCCCAACCCTGCAAGAAGCTTCAGCTTCATGAGGGCAGTGAATTTTCAAGGAAGAGATTACAGTAACAAGGGGGAGGCACGGAGGGCAGGGAGATGTGGGCATTCTGAGCACAGGAGAGGCTTTCCAGAGGAAGGCACACTTTACAATTGTTCCCCAGCCCAGAAAGGATTAGGCATATGGGCTCTACCAGCTCTGACAGCCCCAAATTCCATGTAATGGGTCTTAGTCTCCCTGCCTTATATCCTGTGGACCCAGCTGTCCCAGGCTATGCCTCAGGACCTTTGGAATCCTAGGCCTCATTTCTGCTGAGTTTCCCAGAGCTGAAGGGAAGGATATCAAAAGCATCCAGCTCCTTGGACATACAGACCCTTAATAACCAGCTTCCCTTCTTGCTGAGTGAAAACCACCTTCTTTGGGACAAGAGCAACTCCTCTGGGGGACCAGGGGGAAACCCACCAGTCCAGGAGAAGTAACAGTCTCTGCCTCATCTAAGCTGAAGAGCTGCTGCTTCTGGGAGTCAGCAGAGAGGAAGTGGTGAGGTGTTTGCCTATGCTCTTCCAAATGTAACTCAAATAGTTCACTGAACCTCCCAAACTGGCCCTGTTGGCTCTGCTAAACCTGATTAGAAAGGGTCCAGTGAAATCTGATCTCTGAGCTCAGGACTTTTCCTCAGGGCTTTGGCTCAGTGAAACTGTAAGGTGTCCACGGAATGGTTTAAGTTACCTTCACAAGACCCTTTATTCCAGCCGTTACAGAAAAGAGGAGCCTTGTGATGCCAGGCAGTCCCACTACCTCATGTCCATTCTACTGTGGAAGCACTTGGCTGGAGTGTTGTAGGATAAGCCCTTTCTGATCAGTATCTCTCAGCATTATGGGCTAAAAATTACACTCAAAAACCATTCCTTCCACTCCTTGACTTTTAAGGACCTTGGGCCATGCAAGAGCAAGTATCCAAAGCTGGCCACAGGAACAGACTTTGCACTTGAAAAGTGGTGTCCCCTCCTCAAAGTATGTTAGTCACATCCCTCAGCCCATCCGGTCAACCCTATGAGTGGGCAGTGACTCAGGGTTACTGTAAAATTGAGCAAGGGGCCATGGAGCATACAATCAAAAAGCTTCCACTGTCCCATCAAACCCATCCTGAAGAGCTGGTTGTCCTCTGTCCTTTGGAAGAAATCTATAGCACATCCCATGACTTTTCTGGTCACTCTTGGGTATTGAAAAGTTTCTAAGAACCAGGGCTCTGTGCAGAAATAGCTATTTCAGGGGTTGTCGAGCAGAAACAAAATCTTAGTTATTACAATGGTCTGTGGCCCTCTGAAGGATCATAGTAGGTAAACGGATATACAGCACATCTGTGGTACTAAAATTTCATGGGGGAGCAGTTCCAGAAATGAGCATGTAAAAAGGCTCCGGGGGTGGGAGTGGAGCAATTAGGAAAAAAAGAGGTTGAGAAATGCTGTTGTAGAGGTACTACCTTTGCAACTTTTCGGGCAATATAAGGTTATTTTTCAAAAAATAACTTTCCTAATTGTTGGTCTGTGAAGGCCTAAATCAATCAATCAATCAATCAATCAATCAATCAGTACTTGGGCCACCTGTAGTCACAAAACAGTTTCAATTAAGTCATTAATAAGACCAACCTGGAGAAATAATCATAGAAAAAGAAAAGCTTAACCAGGTTAGAGCGTCTCTCCTCCCCAGCCCAGGCCTGCTTCAAACTGGCCATGGGCCACGGGCCTTGGGAACAGCAGTTTGGGTCTCATCTTCTCTCCTTCCTGCACAGTGTGTCCACCCCTCCTTGGTGGGTCACCTCCTTCTTGGTTTGGGTGGAAGCGGTTGGACAAGGTAAGGGGCAGGAAAGGTTGTATCTGACTGATGCTCTTGGGAGCTGATAGCACTTTTCTTTGGGATTGGCAGGCATTTAGGGTAACGTTTCCTCTTTTGGGACAGTTTGGGTGCTTCAGAGACTCCCTAACTGTCCCCAGAGGCCTCTTCCTACAGCCCCCTGCCATGAGTGATGCCATCACAGGCAGGCCACATGTGACGTTCTGGTTCTCGGTGGTTACTTCCTTAGGCCACACTCTCGGGGGAAGCCATTAGAACGATTCAGGCTTGTGCTTTCACTATCTATTCACACCCGGTCATGCACAAGGAAACATTTAGCCCCAGTTGCTAACTGGCACGCTCCTTGGCATTACAAGGACAATCTTGCTGACAGTGTCTTTATGGCTGGTTGGGCTACAAAGCTTCCTACTTACTTGTGTGTGACAGTGACATTTCCAAGTCAGCTAAGCCAGCTTGAGGGGGGTTTCTATTACGTGCAGCCAAATGTATCCCAGCTCTCAAAACAAACCCCATGATGCATAGGAGAGATGGAAATAAAAGGAACAAGCAAACAAAACAAAACAAAAACCCCCACAAAATAAAAGAAAGGAGGGGGGAAAGATGGCAGGCACCAGAAACGACAGCTAAGGGAGTAGAAGCAGCGATAATACAGAACAAAAATAAGATTTATTGTGTACTTACTAAATACCAGGCAGCACTGTTCTGAATGTGTTATATGCATCACTTATTTGCCTCATAGTTGGACCCATTTTATGGAGTTTATAGGAAACAAGTGATCACACACTTTCGTGTGTGGTAGAATGGGTACCCAATGTCAGGTCACGGTCTAACCTGGTGCAGATACAGATTCAGGAAAACACCTATTGGTGAGTCAGATGCTATGCTGGGCATTCTACTCACATCACCCCATTTCATCCTTATGCCAGCTTTGTAAGGTAGAGATTGGGTCCTGCCTTCCACAGACAGAGAAACTGGGCACATAAGAGTTCAGTAACTGGGTGAGGGACTGGTAGAACTACGCCTAGAACTCATGTTTTGTGATTCCTAATTTAATACTCTTTCCACTTGGCAACCTTTTTCCATCCACAGGAACGTGAAGAAAATGTCACACAAGGCCGACATTCAGCTGGATACCCCAAAATGACTGCCGGCTGCTAACAGGCTGAAATTCCTCTGTACCAGTTGGTAAGCAGCCCCTGCTCTGAGCATCCTCAAATGCTGCCTTGCCTCCTTCTGCCCAGACACCCCCCACAATCCAGCATCTAGAGAATGGCCTGGGGCTCTGGGAGGCTGCTCTGGGAGCGTGGCCTGCATCAGCCTTGGCCGACCGTTAAACACTTTGAATGCATTTCTTGGTGCTCCCTTCTTTCCCAAATGCTCCTATAGCCATTACCTCAGGGGTGCACGGATGAGAAAGCTGAGGCCCAGAGAAGCCTTCCTGGTTAGTTAAGAGTTGAGCCAGTCCTACACCTAAGTCTTTGAACTTCTAGTCAAGTTCTTTCCATATTATATGGCCTTGACTCACCCAAATAGAAAATTTTACATTATATATAGAGTTAAGAACGTTAAAATAGATTCAGTTAGAAACTATCACAGATCAGGGATGACTCTTTGTGAAAGAGACTTACCAGTCAAAGACAAATTCTAATGGCAAACAATCAGTAGGCCTGGAAGTGAACCCAAAGACTAAAGTTATTACATAGACAGATGGGTGTGCCGGATTAAATATTCCTCACTATTTGCTCCCTCCTTGCAATGAAGTTCTACATTTCTGCCATTTTTAAGTGGTCGTCCAGAGGGTCCTGGGAGAATGTGTTTTTGCCTCATTGGCTCTGGGCTTGGCCCTGTGACATGATTTCTCAATAAGATGACTAGGGGCGTGATGTTTACAGGGTCTGAGCTGAAGTTTTTCTGATGGTTGTGAGGTTCAGCTGGGACACTCTTGAGCCTTCCCTCTGCAACAGGAAAACAGTGTGTCACAGGTTCCACTGTTCCTTTAGCTTGGGCCCAGAATTAGAAGACACGTGGAGGCCGCCAGAGCCCAGAGATGCCATGGTCCTCATGTAAAGTGAATGAGAAATAAATGTTTATTTTAGTTAAGTCATTAATATCTTGGATTATGTGTCACTGCAGCATAAGCTGACTAATACTCTGGGAGAATAGAATGCTTTAAAAAATTGAAGAATAAAAATAAATTGAGTTTTAGATTTTAAAAGTCTATTACTTCAAATGAAACATCATTTTTTGGAGAGAGAATTCAGGCACGTACGAGGCATGTGCTTAGTAGATTTTTGAATAATGTTCTTATATAAACTTTTCAAAAAGGTTTTTAATCAATAAACAATGGAGTGAATGTATTCTGGAATTGCCGTGGTTCCTGGGTAGATTACTCAGAAATATCATAGAAAAAAATCATATCTTGCCCCATAAAAGGAATTAATTCAAGGTATGATTAAATAACACATTTTAGAGTAAAATGGGATCTTAGGAGCACTATATCCAACTCAGATCATGTGTGAATTTTCACTTGGGATTTCACAACTCTTAATACTATTCTTGGTAAATAGAATAATCAAATCACATTGTGTTTCCAGGTGTTGAAAAAAACCACTTTGACACAAACTCACTCACTCACTCAATCTCTTTCCATCCATCCATCCATCCATCCATCCATCCATGCATGCATGCATCCTGTTCTTGATAGAAGATAAATATCAGAAGTCTACCATGTTAGTAATCATTGTGGGAGAAGCAATTTCTATGGAGCATGTAAACCTGAATCAAAACAGACTTCCCTAAGAGGAACTTCAGACATTACTTTGTTCTTTCTAGAAGAGTTGTTGGCTTCAAAATCTAAATGAAAGCCTCAAGGTACCAAAAATATACTCTTTCAGATGACCTCTAGGCTGCATGAAGATGACAGGAGGTGTTTTGACACTTGGGCTTCCAACATGGAGATTCGGTGATCTGATGGATCTACTCTGTGGCAAGCAAGCCACATTGCTGCTGACCTCACACCACTAGAAGGGTCAGTGTGTTGCTCTGCACATGACCCGGGTCCCAGGACTCTGCCCGCTCAGCTATGGGGGCCGTCCCAGGAGTTACACATAGACACAGTTACACGTTCCTGCATCCTTTTCTGTGTTCACTATCAGTGATAAAGAGTTAATAAAAGATCCAGTGCAAGGGGAAATCTACAAATGTTTGGGCTTCCTACACTGGAAATAACAATAATGATAAAGGGATGAGTCCCTTGGCCTTTAAACAAAGCCCTCAGCCAGGATATGGACCAAAAGAACCCAGGCTGCCCCAGCAGGCCCTGCCTGTACAGTCCACAAAAGAAAACGGAAAGGACTCTGGAGTTTACAAAGGCAAGAAACCTGTTCTTGTCCCTGGTGCTTGGGGCCCAGAACTGAAACACCTGCCACACCTCCCGGGAGGAAAATAGGAGAGCCTCGTCTGAGAGGGGGGCTACGACGTGACTTCAGCTGCGCGGTCATTTCCCGGGCGCGGCCCTGTGCCAGGCCCCGCCGGGCTGTGTGCAGGGCAATGGCGTGCCCGGGGAACGCTCTGGGGGCCGGGGCCAGGCTGACCTGGGGCCCCAGGGAGTCTCCCTTCTCGGCTGGCCCTGAGGGGCCCAGGTCTGCCTGCCTGTTTATGAAAGGTGGCCCTGTCCCGAAGCAGCTGAGGAAGAGGCTCGGCTGAGTGTGTCACAGCTGTTCAGGGTGGTGGTGGCTTTGCGGCATCCCCTTCGCGTTAGCCAGATGTCACTGTTTCATGACAGTCTTCAGGACTGGGGCACGAGACTGCAATAAAGAACGCATTTCCCTCTTCATTTCCGGCTCCTGTTCGTTTGGCGGGCCTCAGAGAAGGGGGTTCTGGAAACGCTCTGCCCTCTCTCCGGGAAGCCGTTCAGGTGCTCCCTGCTACCCCTCCCCTCTTCTTTGTCATCCAGGTCTTCCTTGTGTGTGGCACGTACACTCGGTGGCAGACACGGAACTGAGTGCCTCCTCCAGCCCTATGACAGCTCTGTGAAGAAACCACGGGCCGAGAGGAAGGCGACCTGCCCGAGGCCACACAGACACGGAGCAGCAGCACTGGGATGGCACCTGGGACGGCAGTCCCGGGCTGGGCTGTCTCCCTGCGCCGCGCTCCGAGTGCTCATGGCCGAGGCCTGCCGCCCGATCTGGGGCTCTCCCAGCGGCTCTGCTTGGCCGGCGAGCAGAAAGCTCCGCGTCCCGGGCTCTGAACCAGAGGGAAAGGAAAGGGGCGTCTCTATGCCTCCATGGTCCCCATGAGCACCCAGGAACAAAGCGGGGCCTCACACTGCCTCTTGCCACCAGCCTCCACCCAGCTGTTCTGGCCCCGCAGCCCCTCTCTCCGGCCTGTCTGCGAGGACACTGGGTGTCTGTCAGCTTTCAGAATCCTGGCTGTGAGCCCGGGCTCTCTGCTCCCCCAGCCCCCACCCTTGGCCCCGGGCTCCAGGCTGAGCGGAATGGGCCAGCGGAGCCAAAGGCCCCCTTACGAATCTCCGAGCCCATCACCCAGCGGAGCCAAAGCCCTGGTCCATGACATCGGCGGCTGCGTGGCCTGGCACGCCACGGGGAGGTGTACGTGTAGGCTGACCAGATGCACCGGTTGAACTGGACAGAAAACGACAGTACTGTCCCATTTCAAACGGTACATCTGGTCAGCCCATTGACATCCTTCCCTGCTCTGACCAAGTTCAAATGACAGATGACAGTCCAAAAGGGTACACTCTGTGGGTGTGCAGAGCAAAGAGCTGCAGGCTAAAGGTCAAGGCAGGTCACTTCCTAGACCTCACCAAGGCTCAGTGTCCTTATCTGCCAAAAGGGAACGGCAGCAGCTCGTGACAGGTGCCAGCGCCTGCTGAGGGCTGCGCTGCGCCGGGCGCCGTCCCACACACCACGGGCACCCGCACGCAACCCTCGCACCGGCCCCGCCGGCCCCGCTCCCTGCCCGCGGTGGGGACAGCAGGAGACAAGGGGTGTGGGCTCTCCAGGAAGAGTGTAACCCAGCCCCCAACAGCGGTGGCACCAGGGTGACTGAGTGCTTCGTGCAGGGCTACATCGCACATCCTACAAACCCAGTCATTCAGTGGGTGGTTGTGGAGCAGCCACTATGTGCCAGTCACTGTGCACAGTGCTGAAACCCCTGTCCTGGAGCTTATGTTCTAGTACATTCAGCAAAGGCTCAAAGACAGCAGGCGATGCTGTCAGCCAGGCAGACACATAAATGCTGACTTTTCCCTCATCTTCAGTCACTAGTGCCGGGAGAGGAGATAAGCCGGGGCGTGGAGAGAAAGGAGTTTGTCATTCCCCAGAGTTTGAGTGGATTAGGTGACCAGGGCACCCCCTGAGTGGCCTGTCTCAGCCCTGCAAGAGAGGGGAACTCGCTTCTCTAGCACAGTGGTCCAGAAACTCAGTGCAGTGCAGGAGACCATGCAGGCCCCAGGAGCGGAGTCCCAGACATTCGCCACCAGCCCCACGAGCCCACCCGGCCTGGTGCACCATGGCCCTCTGGTTGCAGAGGCTCCCTTATAAGAGCACCTGAAATGACAGTAAATATCTGAAAGTACAGCTGGGACCCTCTGGTCCCTGGCTATAGGCTTAGACTTGCCCCAGGCTCAGGTATCCAATCACATTCATATATTCATTCATTCATTCGCTCACTCAAATGTTCAAGGTATGTTGATTGAGAAAGAACAAGACTATAATGAGTCAGGCAATACCCCAAGGGGTAAAACAGGCCAAGTCCCTGCCCTTACACAGCTTATGGTCTAGTGATGGAGACAAAGTAATGTATGTCAACTGGTGGTCAGTAGTGAGAAGAAAACTACAGCGTGGGAAGGGGATGGAATGTGATGGGGCTGCTATTGGATAGGGTGGTATGGAAGACTTCTCAGAGAAGAAGACATCTGAGCGGACAGAGGATGGGCAAGAGAAAGTGAGCCAGGGGTCAATCTGGAGGAAGAGCATCACAGGCAGAGGGAAGAGCATGTGCATACGGCCCTGAGGAAGGTGTATGCTTGGCCTGCTCGAGGAATGGGGCAAGAGCAGCTAGCCCTGCATCGCTGCTGCTGGGTCTCTGCTCCCTGCTTCAGACTCTCCAACCTCAGATGACGCCTACCTGCCTAGATGGCTCTGGCCACGGCCCAGCCACTGTCGCCTGGCCTGCCTTCCTCCCACCCTCACCTGCTGGGGCCTTCCCGAAGGTCGTGGGCTGCCAGGTACCTCTGTCCGTTCTCCATGTCCCCATGCTCTCCCAGTGCTGTAAGAGGCAGCTGCCACACAGGAGCTGGGGTGCTGGCTTCAGAGTCAGAGTGCCTGGATGTGAACCTCGGCTCTGCCCTTTCCTACGTGGGGAAGCCTGGGCAAACTGCCCTCTGTGACTCGGCTTCTGCAAACGGAAAGTGGGGAGGCAGGGGCTGTCGTAGAGCAAATGAGTTATGTGGGCACAGTGAGCATGGAATAACACTAGGCAAATATTAGTGGAAAACGTATTAATGTAGCAGTAATCCTTTCTCTTACCCTTTCTGACAGGTAGCCAATAGCGGGTGCTAGCTGCAGGGGGAGCACAGGCGTTGGGGTCAGACGTAGGTTTTAGCCCCAGCCAGTGCTCTTGGACAAATAAATGACTTAGCCTCTGTAACTCTCATTTTCCTCACCTTAATATGGAGATAGCAGTCCGCCTCTCACGGGGTTTGGAAAAGAGTCTGTGAAATGACACAACAGGCCCAGAGGTTGGCTCAGAAGAATGGGTTCACTGTACCTGACCACGGAGCTAGCAACGAGGTTTCAGATGGCTGATCAGGACCAACCAGACTGGAGAGACAAAAAGACCCAGGAGCAGTGGGGCCAGAGTCTCTAAGAAGGGGCCCAGAGATGTGGCAGCAGCTCACATGATGCAGAGAGGCCCGCTGTGTCATGGAGAGAGCCGGAGCCATCGTGGGACCTGGAGTAGCCTGTGAATGGATGGGACCAGTTCAGGTCACCGTCAGCCAAGTGGAAGCATGTGCCAAAGGGAGTACCAGGTGCCAAAGGCCAGTGCCAGAGGGGGGCCCTGATATCTGGTGAGTCTAGAGACCAAGCTCTGATTTTACAGAAAAGGATAGAGAAGGCCAGAGAACTGCCCAAACTACCCAAATGCACACAGCCAGTCCCTCTCCTTCCATGGGACGGCCATAAAGCCAACTGAAAATTTTCCACCCACGACGTAACTCTTCTGTTCTCAGAGGTTTTCATTGTCACTCACCGGTGGGAGACCCAGAGGCATTAACAAAATTATAAACAATGGGGAAGCAAGAACTTGTCATTAAAACTCTCAGTTCTTGTTATTCTCAGTCTTCATTCCACCAAATGTTGGTGGAGCTAAGCCAACCAGCATACTTTTCTTTCTCAGACACATGTCTCGGGGGTCTCTGGGGCGAGCACCCCCATTTCTGTCTCAGGAATCAGCCCCACACTGCCCTCCTGGCCTGACTTAACACACAGCTCCTCCTTGCTCATAAGAAGCCTCAAGATGCACGTTTGTGGAACAGACCTGGCTGCTAATCTGGGCTGCTCAGAGTCCCGAGCCCCAGACTGGATCAGGTCGACCTCCCTGGGGACAGGTGGCACATTAAGAGCCCTGATATCTGGCGAGTCTACACAACCAGGCAGGGAAGTTTATCATCATGATGAGCTACGATGTCATCCAAGTTAGACACCCTCGAGTCACTCCCAATTCCTCCCTCCTGCTCACGCCACACAGAGCTGTAAATGTCACTTCTTAATGAACGTGGTTTACCCAGCTCAGGAAATAGTTGCTGAAATTAAATGAACCCACCGCATCCGAATGGCTCCTGCATTCTGTCTCTTCTACCTTCTAAAGAGCTCTCGAGACGGCTGCATCTTTTCCACTCAACTGTCTCAGTTCTATGCTCTTATTCTCACTAGACTACACTGGCAATTCCCTCTCCAGCCTCCAATGTGCTTCAGGTTGCTGATACTTTTCTCACTCTAAGACATCCACACAGCCACAAGGTGAGCTCTTCCACCTTGTAAGAGCTCCTGAAAACCCTTCATTGGCTGCTGAGGGTCAGTGGGATACAGAAAGGTGTGCTAGCCCTAATGATGGGCTTCTGCTTCTACTCATCTCCCCAACTTCCACTGCTCCCCAGGCCCTGCTACCTGCAAGTTTGGAGGGAACCCAGATTTTCTTGCCTCTTAGTGTTTGCATATTCCATTCCTTTTGCTGCAATGGCCTTCTGTCACTTGTCATCTTTCAAGTCTCAGTTCTGTTGTCACTTCTTGCTGTCAGCCTTTCTGCTCTGACACCTCAGGGCAGAGCTGAGCACCTCTCCTTGGGCCCCATGGTGGCCTCCTAGGCAGCACTCCTACTGTGCTGTCAGTATGACTAGGGGTTCCCCTAGGCAGGAACCCCTCCAGGGCAAAAGCTGTCTGTGCACCTGTATCAAGAACAGTGTGACACAGCACCACAAGGTGGAGGCAACCCACAGGCCCATCGACAGATGAATGCATAAACAAAGTGGCGTCCAGCCAGACAGCGGAACACTGTTCGTCCCTAAAATAGAAGGGAATTCTGACACATGCAACAACATGGATGAATCGTGAGAACGTCACGCTAAGTGAAATAAGCCCGTCACCAGGGACAAACACTGTATAATTCCACTAGTGTGAGGTTCCCACAGCCATCACATTCATGGACAGAAGGCAGAGTGGTGGTTGCCTAGGGCTGGGGGCAGAGGGCAGTGACAGTTATTCACTGGGTACAGAGTTTCAGTTTTGCAAGATGAAAAACGTTCAGTGTGAATACAGTCAATGCTGCTGAATTGTAAGTTTAAATTTCCACCCCCCCAATCACACACACACACACACACACGCGCACGCATGCGCACGCATACGCGCACACACACACACGCATACGCACACACGCACACGCATACGCACACACACACATACGCACACGCATACGCACACACGCACACGCATACGCACGCACGCACACACACATACGCATACATGCACACGCACACATGCATACGCACACACGCACACGCATACGCACGCACACGCACACGCACACACACGCACACGCACGCACACGCGCACACACGCATACGCACGCACGCATGCACACGCACACGCATGCGCACGAACACGCAGTATGAGCCCAGAGAGGAGTTTAATGAGCATATATCGAGGAAACGAATGGATGAGTAAGGGAAATCACTGGAGACTCAAAGGACTGCGGGAGATGAGTAACCAGGTCGGAACCAAAAAGCCTGGAGGTTGGGGGAAGACAGAGGTGGCCCCTCTCCATCCTCCTCACTCCCAGCAGGAGGCGTGCCCTGTGCCTGGGCCCACAGTTTTCAAACACAGACCTCCCAGACCAAACTGAATCTTCGGGGCAGCAGCGGAATCTGAATCAGCATTTGTCCTCAGGGGCCCTGCCGAGCGGTCTCCTGGGAGCCTGGTGTGGAATGACTCCCTGGACAGACTCGTGGGACGAACAGCGAAGCCCTCTGGCTGAGGCCGCCACGGGCTGGGCTTCGTGGGGCGTGGGTGTTGGGGTCGGGAAGAGCGGTGGGAAGCCAGAGGGGATAGGCTGGCAGAAAGGGCTCATTCCACACTCATTCCCCGAGTGAGCCACACGCTTCTTCGGAAGTATCACATTAAAGAGATGACTCACACACTGACTGACTCAAAGAGAAGAGGTTGCGGGGTTGTAAATCAGAGGAGTGGCTTTTATTTGTCAGAATGCTACAACAAATAACAGCTCTGTGTGCCACCTAACAAAAGGAGAGTGGGAAGGAGGGAGGCTGGGAGAGGGAGGATGGAGGGGCTCCAGGAGCCATATGTGAGGGGGTGGTGGGCAGAATGCCTTCAGGACACTCTCCAGTCACTGGGATACTCTGTTCCTCGATGAAAAAAAAAAAAGGATCATCTTTCCCCCCAAACTTCCTGAGAGTGCTAGGTCATGAGAATAACAGCATGAGGATGGCTAGAGAAGGGGGAGTGCGTCAAGGTCATCCACTTCACCCCTGTTTATAAGTGTGGCAGGCTGCTGTGCTAGAGGTGACATTTATGGGTGTTCTTTAGGACGAAGGGGCCAGAAAAGCATCAGGGCCCACTCAAGGCAGAGCCCCCTTAGAAAGGGGGAGTAGGTAGGACCCCCCAGAATAGATGAAGGTCATTGTCCTTGCAATCATTGGCCAGTTAGGGCAAATGGTCGTGGCCAGAATCCTCCCTCTGGGGAGGAAAGAGGGGCAGGGCAGGGCAAGCAGCCCATCGTCCCAGGAGGAATACAGAATTTGATCCTTTAGGTTTCCAGGGCTTAAAAGTAAAAGGCTGTCTGGCTCTGCAGGGACCATGCAGAAGAAGGATGGGGACTTATGGGTCTGCAGAGGGACAAAGAGACATGTGACCGAGTCAGGCCAAGTTGCTCTGGGCAACCTGCAGCCTGTGGAGGCAGCTGTGCTTCCAGAGAGCACGGTTCGCCCAGAAGCCAAGGACCCTGCCGTCTCTGCCCTCCCACCGCTTCGGGCTGCTCCTGGGGAAGGCGGGAGCCAGTGTCTAGGGCGGTGCTGCCTACTATGGAAGCCACCAGCTACCTGTGGCGAGTGAAATGTGGCTTGTCCACCTCGAGATGTGCTGCAAGGAAGGATAAAACATGCACCGGATAGTGAAGATGTAATGTGAAAAAAAAAGGCACGTCAAATACACTATAAATTATTTTATATTGATGATGTGTTGAAAAGGTAATATGTTGTGAAGACAATGTATTATTGAGGTATATATCAACTGTTTCCTTTGACTTTTTTAAATGTGGCGACCAGAAGGTTTTGTTCGTTTGCTTGTTTCTTTGTTTTTTACATTGACACCCTAAATTACTTCTTTTATTTCTTGCATCAATGCAGAAGTTTTTAAAGAGACCTGGGATCCACATTTGTGGCCCGCCTCACGTTTCCGCTGGACAGCCCCGCTCTGCAGAAACCCTTGGACTCAGAACAGGGACAGTGGGCTGCTCCTGACAGTGGGCTCTTGTGCCCAGGTGGGTAGGGGCTTCCCCTTACAAACTCTGGGATGTTCTGGGGTGCAGAAGCACATCCCAAACTGAGAGGGGTTGGGTCAGGTCAGCTGGTTACATAAGTAATGGGATAGAGACCCAAGTGTTTCCATGACTTACTCAAACAAATGAATAAGATCTTGGCTTAAGATCAAAGCTCGCAAATTGGAGTGTAATCTCACCATCCCATCCCAGCTTACACAGAAAATGCTCTTTTGAAATTATTAGTCATTTTAGTGAGGGTGCCACAAACCAGAGTTCTGGTGAGAGTGTAAGTTCTTAGAATGCTTTTTCCTGGCGGATTACTTACTAATCTCTATCAAAACCCTGCAGCCCCAAGAAAACAGGGCCTTAATGTCTGTCTCCGCATGATGGCACATCCAAAAGAAACACAAATTGGGCTCCCTCGAGTTTTGAAAATTACTGCTAATTCTTGACTGAGGCCTCCCACGGAGGCAGCAAAGGGAAATTACCTGGCACAAGTCACAGCCAAGCCTCCTGAGCCATCACTCTCTCCTCTAATGGGGCAGCTTCCCAAACCCACCCTGACTTCCTCCTTCAGTCCTCCTCTCCTCTCTGGCCAGGACCTCCCTCTTCCTGTCACAGCCCCGGGCCCTTCTGCACAAGGACCAGTGCAGCCCCTCTCGCCTGCTGTCAGTTCTCCTCTCTGCCCATGGTCTGATCCCCCCAGGAGGCCCTAAAACTGAGCGAGTGGGCAGGGAATACGGGAGGCACCCACATTCAGAATTCTAGACTGAGTAGGTAACCCCACTCTGAGGAATCCGGAATAGATCAGCAAAGTCACATACCAAACATGTACCTACAAAAGTGTTTACTGGGGAGTTCCCTGGTGGTGTAGTGGCTTAAGGCGTCTGTGCTGGTGCTGTCAGTGCTGCGGCCTGGGTTCGATTCCCAGCCAGGGAGCTACCCACACACCAAAAACAAAAACAAAAAAAAACAAAAAAAAGATTTAGCTTATTAATTTATCCTCTCTCACTTAGACATCATTAAAAATTTCTTCTCTAGTGGATTGTTTTCATGAGCATACAAATATACTGTAATTTCTCCTATCTTAAAAATGTGCCTACTGGAGTTCCCTGGTGGTGTAGCGGCTTAAGGCTTTGGCGCTGGCGCTGTCAGTACTGCAGCCTGGGTTCGAGTCCCAGCCAGGGAGCTACCCACATACCAAAAAAACAAACAAAAAAGAAAACAACAAAAAAGTAAAATGTTTATCATAGTGCTGTTTCTAACAGCAAAAAAATGGAAACAACATAAACATCCACCACAGATTAGTGGTTAAATAAATTATGACAACTCTATAAAATAAAATATGAGGAAGACACTATAACTTCTGCTTTTGAAAATGTTTATTAGTGTGGGAAATTGCCCGTGATAACATTAAATGAGACAAAAAACCAAAAAACAAAAACAAACTATAAAGCTGTATATGACCTACAATACCATTTTTGTTTCACTTTGGAATATACACCGTACATACATAGAAAAATGTGTCCCCTACTCCAGGCTCTTTGCAGCCTCCTTGGATCATAAGAACCCAGGGGAAGGTAACTAAAGAGCACAAAGTCAAGTGACTTTTTCAAGTGAGGTATTGGGGTGCTACCTCTTTTTCACTAGCCTGTGGTGAGAAGAAGAGGTGACATGGAGTCCCTGAGCCCAGCACAACCCCCAACACAGAAGGAGGGGAACTGGCTCGGAAGGCAGGTAACTTAGGATCAAGGGCAGGCTCATGAACCAGATGTGGGCTCAGGCAAGTTCTCATCCCCACTAAGCCCCAGGTATGAACCCCCAACTAACAGAAGTGCGGGACATGCAGTGAGATAAGGAAGCAGCTGAGTATGTGGGCTCTGGGCCAGCCTGCCTGAGTGTGAGTCCTACGGGGGCCTGTGGGTATTGAATGCACTACTTGTATGTACTCTAACAGGTTTATTGAGAGGATGGAGGAGTCAGGACAAGTAAAATATGTGAAAAATGCCCAGCACACACTCAGCACTCCGTAAATGTGAGTATCCTCTCTCCCTGTCATCTTTCTGGAGGACCTTTCTTACTCCATCCTCTGCTGAGGGCCCACCCTAGCCTTCCAGCTGGTTATTTAACCTCATCAGGTCCCAGTTTACCTTTCACAGTTCATTTCCAGTTGCCTGCTGTTACTCTAGACCACGAGTCTGCAACAAGAGCTCAAGGGTCAAATCCAACCTGCTACCTGTTTTTGTAAATAAAGTTTTATTGAAACACAACTACCCACACTCATTTCTGTATGGTTTATGGATGCATTAGCATTACTGCGGCAGAGCTGAGCAGTTGTGACAGAGACTGTATGTGCCACAAAGCCTAAAATATTTACTGTCTGGCCTCTTACAGGAAAAGCTAGCTGACTTCTGCTCTAGACCAACATTATCCAAGAACAATATAATGTGAATGATATTAGTATTTTTCTAGTAGCCACATTCAAAAGGAAAGAAAAAACAAGGTAAAATTATTTTAGTAACATATTTCATTTAGCTCAATATATGCAAATACTATCATTTTATTGAGTAATAAATATAAAAAATTATTAATGAAATACTATAAATAATGCTGGCATCTGATACAGAACTACAATACCATAAGTCCTCACTCAACATTGTCAATAGGTTCTGTGACTTTAAGCAAAACAGCATGTAATGAAACCAATTTTAGCACCGGCTAACTGATATAAACAAGAGTTAAGTTCCTGCAGCTTCTCATGGACATTATAACCAGGCGATGTTGAATAAAACAACGGTATTCAAGGACCTGCTATAATAAAGTAATATCTTATGGGGTGTGAAGGTTAAAGTGAACTGCAGCATTTCCAAAACAAAAAAGTGCGTGTAATGAACAAAACCTTCTACACTGCTTTTGTTTTTAAATTTACATTTAAATAAAAATTTAAAAATCAGTCCCTCAGTTGTGCTTAGTTACATTTTAAGGACAGTGCAGATCTTGGACAATAAGCCCTTCCTTACATAAATCTATGCCCCTTCTACATACACAGCAGGTTACCTTGTAGGTGCCTCCACTCATGTGCAAGGTAACTTTTATGCTGGGAGAGAATTTTTGGTGAAGAGTGGGGCAGAGGCAGTAAGAGAATAAGCAAGGAGGGGCTGATGCCTGTGGGACCCCTGGCTGGTTCTGAGCCCCAGTGAAGAGAGGGGTCAGAGGCAAAAGCACAGGGAACTTCTCAAGAAGGGCTTCATGTGACTTGGTGCCCAAGCAAAGCTGCTTTGGGACTCAGATAACAAACTGCCACCCCATCTCCACCCCACGTCCCATCTCTGTCTGGAGTCCAGACTGCCCTGTGCCTAAGGACTGGAAGCCTTGGAAGCATCCAGCTGGAGCCCCTGGCAAGGTGTGGCCACCACCTGATAGGTGGAGGCAGGAACAAAGCTTCTCTAAGCAGCTTCAAGGGCAGCAGATGCCTATAAGTGGGAGTCAGAGCAGGAAGAGAGAAAGCAAAGAGATGCCCGTGGGGGCCACAGCTGATGGGTGGGCCTGTGGGTACAGGGGAGACCCCTTGGAGGACTCCTCCAAGTTATTAGTTTGGGCTGCATCCAGATGAGTACAGACCCAGAGAGACAAAGTGGCCACAAAGACCACCCAGCTGGTAACCCCCAGTGGAAGGTAAGGAGCGAGGGGCCCCTGGGGAGGAGGGCAAGAGGGCTCAGCAGGAGGAAGTGGCTGGGCGGCTCCCCTTTCCAGCCAGGACAAAGCAAAGTGGCTCCTGCTGCTCTGGTGCCTTCTGGGGCCCAGCCAAGTCCATTTGTCATAAGGAAGCACAGGTGAGTCACCATGCATCCCACTAACAGCGCTGGCCCGGGATGTGGTCCAGGTAATTAGTGCCCCGGGCACAAGGGTTTCTCGGTACTGTTTCTCATCCAGGGGAGGGAAACTTGGAGAAAGCTTGGAATAGTGTAAATTGTTCTGTTAGAAATGAACACCTAATAGAATAAGGAAAACTCCAAGTGAGTGTCTGTTAACTGGCCCGCAGAAAGGAGGGCACGCCAGCCAGTGGCACCCTTCCTCTCCGTCTCCACTTGCCGGGCAGCTGAGCCCAGGCTTCTTCCCACTGAAGCGGAACCCACATCCCCTGCTGATCCCCGTGTCAGCTCCCTGCTCCTTGTCCCTCATGCAGAGTGGCACCCCGGGAGTCAGCAGCACACTTCCACTCCCCGCCTGCTCCTGGCGGCTGCTGCAGGGGCCCTCCGAGGGCACCACCGCCTCTCCTGGGCCTCGGTTGTGGTGGGCCAGCCCATTGCACAGCTCACATCACCACACCTGCAGCAGCAGGATCCGTCATAGAATTGTAGCATCTCACACAGAGCCAGGACCTGGGGGACGTGGGGGCTCCAGCAGGGCAGCAGGGCCTATTCTCGGGCACACTGCTTCCTGGAAGGCCCCAGAAAGTGTCTGCTGAGTGGCTGAATGAATGTGTAATGCAGCCTCCCTTCCAGCCTCCCTGGTGCTCACAGAAACCCTCTCCAGGGTTCTGACTGCCATTGGTCAGTACACCTTCCTGCCCCTCCCCAGTTCCCTTCCCTCAGCAGACAGACACTCATGCCCCCAGGCAAGAGGCTCAAAAAGTGAAGGAGAAAGCACCCAGCTGTGACCCTGAAACCTGTCCTCCTCGCAGCCAGCCAGTACCAGGAGCATGGAAATAGCGGCTGCAAGGAGGCCAGCGAGCTGGAGAAAATGGGCAGCCTTGCCGAAGCCATTCCCGCATGAGCCTTCCCTCCCGCCATGACTCTGACTTAGAGAAAGGACACCTTTCATGCAATTCAAATGGACACCATGGCAGTTCCCCTCAAGCTCATCACATACGCTGAAGCTATTAGGACAACATAGAGAAAAACAGGAGAACTACCATGACCATACCAGGTAGCAGCTGTGTGTGAATCTATTTCTTGTGTCCACCAGATCCTTGCAGTGATAGAAATGTGTTCTTGAGGGACAGGGAGATGAACAGACAGGAGAGGAGAAGGTTCAGGGAACCAGGATCTGTGTCAGACGGCCATCATACAGCAGGATGGTTGGACCATTCCTGCAGAAGGCCAATGATCAATGCAATTAGAGGGAGGAGGATTTCAGTTCAAACTCCAGAAGAACTTCCCAAGTTTCAGAACTGGCCCACACGGGAGTGGGCTACCCTGGGCAGCTACTGCCCTGTGTGCTGTGAAGCCAGAATCACAAGCACCATAGAGACCTCGGGTCCTAGGAACTTGGGGCCTGCTACCTGGTTACCTTCCGGGGTTCCCCAGGACATCCATGCAGTCTGTTTCCAGGACTGCCAGTAGCACCTGACACATAGACCAGCTTGCTGGGCTTCCTCTGCCTCCTCAGTGGCCCTCCCAGTGGCTCAAGCCTGGTGTTCTTACTGCCCTACAGGTCCTTCTCTTGACCTGGTCACCTGTCTAGTCCTTCACCTCTCTGCCCACTGCTTGGTTTCAGTGTCCCATGACTGGGTCCTGCTGGTCACACAGAGAGGGGTTTGAAGCTACCCTGCTGGAGAGGCCAGCAAAGTAGGTGGAGGGAGGGCCAGTGCTCTGCATTTCCCACCCAGTCATAAGCATTCACTCATTCATTCATTCACAAAATATACCATAATTTGCTGTGTGTAAAGCACTCCCGTGCATAATGTACACCCATGTTTTTGGCCCAAACTTTCAGGGAAAAAAAACTTAATTTTTTAATTCAAATTTTTACTTATTTATATTTAGGGACTTGCTTTTTGTATTATAAAGGAATTTTAGCATTTTTTTTAACATTATAGTACAGGAAATTTTATGCAACAAATAATTACAAGACACAAGAACAGATACAAGAAATTATATCTGTACAGGTACAAAAAAGGTACAAGAAATTTTATGTATAAATTTGTTTATATTTAAAAAGGATTATTGTATTCTAGAGTATTATTTTGCATATAGATATCGTTCTTGATTTCTAGAGTCACATTTTTAACTCATAAGCATAAATAATTTAAAACATTTATATAGATATGGAATTAGTACTACTCATGTATAATCTGCATCCTTATTTTTCCATCACAAATTTTGTCAAAAAAGTGCCCATTATACATGGCAAGATACGGTATATTGGGCAGCTCCTGTGTGCTAGGCACAATTCTGGAAAGAAAACAATGAAAATAATAATGGGATCAAATAAATCCAGGGAAAACCAAGTTTACAAGTGGAAAGATTTCCATCCCGCAGGACCCAGAACGTTCGCTAAGTTAACAGGCACTGTGACTCCCAGCACAGGCCTAGCACACAGGCCCTTGAGCAAGAATCAGTGGTGTGGAAAACTTGGAAAATATTTGAAAAGCACAAAGAGGAAAATTTTTAAAGTCACTCAGAAATTACTCTTACAAGTAATTTGGTGTTTGTCCTTTAAATATTTTTATACACATGTATATGCTTTCCCCCTAAATTGGTATCATTCTATGTATAACGTACCTTCTCAATTATTATATCACAAACTGCTCTCCATTGGTTCAACAGTATTCTATGATACCACTTTTTGCTACATGGCATGTCGCTGTATGTATGTACCAGAACTTGTAGAACCAATCTCACATTCTTATATATTTGGATTATTTCCAATCTTTCACTATTGCAAACAATGGTGTGAAGAGCTTCCTTCTATGTAGTACTTATCCTCATCAATGATTGTTTTATTAGTATAAATCCCTGACAGGGGAACTTATGGGTGAAAATGTACAATTATTTGATCTATACTGCCATACTGCCCTCGGGATATCTGTAGCAATGTGTATTGTTTCCTAAATTGAGGTACAGTTGACATAATATTATTAGTTTCAGGGGTACAACATAATGAGTTGATATTTGTACATACTGCAATATGATCACCACAGTAAGTCCAGCTAATGTCTAACACCATACAAAGCTACCAAAAAAGGTTTTTTTCTCATGATGAGAATTTTCAAGATCCACTCTCCTGGCTCCTTTCAAATATGCAGCACAGTATTATTAACTATAGTCACCATGGTGTACATTACATCCTCATGACTTATTCATATTATAACTGGAAATCTGTAACTTTTGACCCCTTTCACCCATTTCACTTTGGTTTCTTGGAACCCTGAGACCACCACGCTGTGAAGATGTTGGCTGTGACCTGCTGGAGGATGACAGGCCACGTGAAGACCCCCAGCACCAAGACCCTGTGCTTGTGAGTGAGGCTCTGGGCCCTCCCAGCCGAGGCCAGCCAGCCACCAGCTGAATGCAGGTACGGGAGTGAGCAGTCAAACCCGGGGCGATCGGCCCTGCCGGCATGCTGAGAAATAACAAATCACTGTTTTAAGCTACTAAGTTTTGGGGAGATTTGTTATGCAGCAATAAATAGCAATGACAGAACTAAGGTGGGAGCTCAAAGGTAGGCAGCTAAGGGGGAGAAGAGGCAAAGCAAGGAGGGAGCCTTTTCTATAGCATCTTCAACGTATCAAGGTATCAGGAGCCCAAATGATGAGATGCCTGCCCTACAGACACAAGGTGAAGGATGGGCTTGAGCTGGGACATCCCTTTCCCGTCACTCCCACATTGCTCCAGCCAGGACCTACCCCGAGGCAAAGGTAGGAATTAGCTACCTACCTACCTGACTTCCCTTCTCTCTTTCTTGGATATGATCAGGCCCTGAACCATGATGTGGGGAGAACAAACTATAATTAATGCCATCTTCACACTCAAGGAGCTACAATTACCAACTGGAGTTAAATGAAGTCACAAAGAACTTAAAAGCAGGTACGGTGAAGGCAGTCAGAGAGGGAGGATAACCGAAGGCTGACCAGGGCTTGGAAGAAGGTTCTGGGCTTCTGGGCAGAGGGCCATCTGCGCTAAGCCTCAGTGGGAAGGGATCGGGAAAAGATGTCCCCCAAGCCAGAGGGAGTCAGAGGAGATAGCAAAGCAGGGTACACTGGTGGAGAGCAAAACTCCCTCCCCCAACCAGGTTATTCTTTCCCTCAGCCTGGTCTTCCTCCCTCCGTTCTCCAAGGTCCCTCAAGGTGATGCCGCCTGAGCTAATGGGTTTTCTTACCCTTTCCCACCCTGTGCCCAGCCCTACATTAGGTTAATCTGGAAAACTAACCATTTGAGAAGAGCTGCTAAGACCTGAGAATGCCCCCCAGGCCGTGGTGCCAGCCTGGGGAATTTCAGGTCACCTGCATAAAATTAGTGACAACTGTTAGCATCTGTTGATTAAGAAAATATACACACAAAAATAGATTTCAGATCTCCTTACAATAATGCCCCAGGGGTCCAGGAGCAGGTTGAAAACCGCCCATGAAAGGGAATAACCAGCCAATAAAACAGAGCTACACTTTTAAAAGGGTCTTTATTGTTTGAACCCCGAAAGACAAGGGGAGGGTGCCAGGGCCCAGAATGGCATGTGAAGGAGTGAAGAAAAGGGAAGGGGAGAGGCAGAACCTTATGACCCGGAGGAGGTCCAGCTTGGAAGTCACCATCCCGGTGCTCTGAGAGGAAATGCAGACCCCACCCTGATGGACTGGGTGGCCTGACTAGGAGTTTCAACTCTGTCCCAAGCCATCATTTCCGTGCCAGTTTAGGAGCATCTCAGGCAATTTGGTAAACCAGTAGATTAGAAAACACTAACTAACTAACTTTCTGATTCTACTACTAACTAGCTGTGTGGGTTTCTGCAAGCTTTTTTGCCTCTTTAGGCTACAAGGAAAAGGTCTTGGGAGGAATGTTGAACTTGCTCTCCAAGAGCCCATCCAAGGGCCAACATCCTGAGTACATGACTCTAGTTAGCTCTTCCTGAGCCTCAGGCTCCTTATCTGTAAAGTGGGAGTAATGCCTCACAGTGGCATGAGGTAGGAGTTGTGAAAATGACAGCCTCGGAGCAAGTGTAAATCCACCAATTAATGTCAGTGTTGTTTATTTCTTCTCTTACCCTTCCAAGTTAGATGATTTGTTCTTCCCAGTCCTTCCTTCATGCTCTTACTGAGTCTTTTTTGGCTCCTGAGTGTGACATGTCCCCTCTTTGTGACATGGAACTAGGCTACCCAGAGAGGGGCACTGCGGAACTGAGCGTGGTGACTTCAAACACCCGGGTGTCCTGGGACGCGGCTGCAGAGTGCCTCTGCTCTGCGCCCTGGCAATCCCGGGTTCCTCTTTGGCCCCTGCACAGAAGGGAACTGGCTTAAGGCAGAACAACAGGCCTCAGCTGGCGGGGCCACCTCCCTCAGGCCAGGCGCAGACAGTGACAACCACCCATTTTGCAACAAACAGGAAACCAGTTTACCAGCCTCAAAAATAGAACAGACAAAAACCCCAAAATATGAGGCTCTGACAGTGGGGCAGCTCGAGTTTCTCACATTGCTTCCTGACAGCCTGCAGAGTATGTGTTTTTTGTTTTTGTTTCAAATTTCGTATGAGAAAACATCTTGCAATGTCTTTATAAAGGTGCCCAGCCTCTGGGCCAAGGCCAGAGGCAGCCCAGCCAATCCGGCTTCTAGCATTCCCGAAGACCCGCCTTCTCAGTCCCCGACCCAGCGATAAATGGTCCAAGCACAAGGGCCAAAGCAACCCCGACCCCTGTCTTGTCCCACCTCTGACACCCCAGTATTGCCCTTCCTGTGCTTCCCCCCAACCTCATGCAATGCCATTCACCCCTGGACTGCTTCCACAGGTACCCAGGGAGCCCACCAGGTCACCCCATCCGCGAACCGTGCTGATAATAGGCCTGCAGACTTGGAGCCGGGCTCATGCCGTTCCTTCCACCAAGAATACTGTTTCCTGCCTGCCACACTCCTCCCAAAGCATTCACTGCAGAGATGTCACTAAGGACTACGTCAGAGTCCCTTTGTTGAGGGGTCAATGGGAGGATATGTCTCAGTTCTCAGCCCTGGGGACAGCAGTGCGTGTCCCGGGCACCTGATTTGTCTTCATCCATTGGACATCATGATTAAGAACTGCCAACCCGATCATGTTTCCTTTTCTTTTCCATTGCTAAGCTTAGTGCCACATCGGTTAATCACCTCTGATGGTTTTATGTCCTAACCTGCCCCATGGTTTTATTTTAGTTTCTTCCCCTTATTTTCCTTGTACCTTATTCCTCATTTACTTTATTTTACCTTTATGTAGAGTGTTTTTAAACCATTTCAAATCTTCATTTAGAGTAAGGTAGTGTAGAGGTAAATAACTGAGCAAACAGCTCCTACTTGCTCTGTACAACGCACTTTAAATGTCCCCACCTCTGACTTCTCCCCAGCCCGCCATGAAGGTGGGGCTCGCCTCTCCGCTCCCACAGCCCCTGTGTGTACCTGCCCGGTTAGTACTCATCCACAGTTCTGTACTTTATCTGTTTCAACGGTTCTCTCCACTACCGATTAGAAGCTTTTTGGGCAAAATCTGACAGCTCACCCTCTGCCAAGATTTGTACCCAGTATGTCACACAAATCAGTTTGTCTAGCCTCAAAACAAACCTGCTGAAAAAGGATGCCTTTGACCATTTTACAGCTGAAAAAACTAAGGCTCAGTAGCATTAGAATCTTATGTAAGTCTACATAGTATTACTGAGTGGCAGAACTGCTGTCCTAACCTTGGGCTCATTTCCCTGTGATGACCCAACCTATGAAAAAGAACTTTTATGTAAAAGAAAGTTAGAGAGACAGAAAAGGAGATAGAGGGAAGGAAATTAGATTTCCTTAGATTATTAAATAATTTACTATGGATGTCAAACTCAGCCATACCACTTGAAGCATTTAAAATACAGCTTGAACTATAAAAATCCGTTCTCTACAACTGTCTAGAATAAATCTGCATGCATTTAATTGCAGAGTCTTTATGCTTACCCCTTCCACAGGCTGCTTAGAGCAACTAGAAAATTTAACAAATCACGTACTCGACTTTTTCAGATCATCCTCGGCCTCACCTCCCCCAAAACATACACACACATTTTTAAAGTCTGCAAAGTGGTTACAGCATAAAATACAACCAGAAGACAAGAGCTAATTCTGCAAGAAGCTTCCAGAAGAAAGCAAGGCCAATTTTCCTGGTGAGCAAGTGCACACAAACCATGGGGCCATTATTACCCAGCCTTTTGGTGTCCAGACAATTAAATTACATGACAGGATTTTAAATATTTAATGTTCCAATTGGGGACCTAATTGGTC